>WEKY01048320.1:0-23299 GCA_013390045.1 Picathartes gymnocephalus | reverse complement strand
TTTTTTTTTTTTTTTTTTTTTTGCCAGGGTTTTCCCATAATAATGACTCCTAATGAAGCTGATTATGTCTCCCATAAGGAACATTAATAGGGGAATGCATTGTTCTTAAGGTACAGCTCTGCACTGAGTGAGCTGTAACGAGCAGGGGATGCTGAGCTCACCGCAGCCCCCAGCTCCTCCTGCAGCAGATCCCACAATCCCAGACTGGTTTGGTGGGAAGGGACCTTAAAACCCATCCAGTGCCATGGACAGGGACACCTGCCGCTGTCCCAGCTTGGCCTGGGATGCTTCCAGGAAATCCAGGGGCAGCCACAGCTTCTCTGGGAATTCCAGCCCAGCCCTTCACAGGGAAGAATTCCTTCCCAAAATCCATTTAAACCTCCGTTTTTCCAGGGGGAAGCCACCTCCCAGTATCCCACATTCATTCCAGCCTGGCCTTGGACACTTCCAGGGAATCCAGGGGCAGCCACAGCTTCTCTGGGAATTCCAGCCCAGCCCTTCACAGGGAAGAATTCCTTCCCAAAATCCATTTAAACCTCCGTTTTTCCAGGGGGAAGCCACCTCCCAGTATCCCACATTCATTCCAGCCTGGCCTTGGACACTTCCAGGGAATCCAGGGGCAGCCACAGCTTCTCTGGGAATTCCAGCCCAGCCCTTCACAGGGAAGAATTCCTTCCCAAAATCCATTTAAACCTCCGTTTTTCCAGGGGGAAGCCACCTCCCAGTATCCCACATTCATTCCAGCCTGGCCTTGGACACTTCCAGGGAATCCAGGGGCAGCCACAGCTTCTCTGGGAATTCCAGCCCAGCCCTTCACAGGGAAGAATTCCTTCCCAAAATCCATTTAAACCTCCGTTTTTCCAGGGGGAAGCCACCTCCCAGTATCCCACATTCATTCCAGCCTGGCCTCGGACACTTCCAAGGCTGTCACCTCCCAGTATCCCACATTCCAGCCTGGCCTTGGACATTTCCAGGAAATCCAGGAGCAGCCACAGCTTCTCTGGGCACCCTGCTCCAGAACCTCCCCACCGTCCCTGACGTGCTTCGCTACTCCGAGGTGCAAACTGAGACACCAATGAGGAGTAAGGGATACGGAACACGTGGTGGTTATTCCCACTTATCCCGCAGCTCGGCAGGCCCAGGTATTGCATTCCTCCCTCGGTTTTCCCTCCCGGTGCGGGTCCCCGAGCACTTTTGTCTCTGGGCTCCCGTAACCTCCGCGTTCCCGGTGTGAATCCTGCCCAAACTGGGATGGTTTTTTCTCCCCCTCCGCACGCCGCGAGTGCCAGCAGAGCGCTCGTCGCGTCGGAACGGCTGCGAAATGCAAATCACCGGTCGCTGATTACGGGCTCATTAAAATGTGCAACCCAAAAACTCTCTCCCCTCATTAGGAGCTCCGTGCTGTATCGCTCCACACTCCAAAGCAGCCGCGCGCTGGCTCTTTGATATTGGAAACTCTATTGTCATTAACCTCATTATGACAATAGTCCTTTATGATATTTGAAGAGCCTGCCTTTCAAGGAGGGTGCTGTAAGGATGATGATATTCTGCTGTTTTGCATAATGCAAAGCGCGGGGGGGGATGTGGAAAACAGGCAGCAGGAGATGAGGAGACTTGGATTATTTATTGGTATCCTCAGGGAGAGTTGTGCTTCTGGAAGTTTGGACACCGGTAAATGCTTGTGCTTTGGAGAGGGACCTCTCATCAGGTGGAAAGAGTGGAAAATGTAGTTTTTACCCTAAAATCTTGTGTTGATGCATTTAAAGAACTTGAGTTGTGGGAGATATGAGGTGTTGCACTGGGAATTTCTGAGGTGCAAACCCTGTGTGGATCGTTCTCCCCTAAACTTGTTTTTGCTTGTTGCTCCATCCTTAAGAAGAATCCCCTGAACACAATGATTCTTCTAACCAAGAAAGCTCCTTTGGTTTCTGCATTTTTTAAACTTTTTTTTTTTTTGCTCCTTTTTTCTCTTGACTTTGAGACTGGAAGGAGCTGGAATTGCAGGTGGTGTCCAGCAGGCAGATACACCTTGGATCTGTTTGTTTTCTTTCCTTGTAATCCTTAATTCTCCAAGTTTTACTGGGCTGGACCCTTCACGGAAGCACAATTTTTTGGCAAATGGTGATAGGTCAGAAACCATGGCTGTAACACAAAGTTCATGCACAGCTTAACATCTACTGCCATTCCCACCATCCTGGTGGGGTGGAAGGGATGCTTTGAGCTCTGCAGCTGCGTGGGCTGGCACAGGCAGGTGTGGGTGGGACTCCACTGACCCCTCCAGTCCCGTCCATGAGTGGCTCTTCTGCCCACTTGTGTAGGAACACGGTGAGCTTTGAGCTCCCTTCCCAGCCAAGCTCTTCCCTGAGCTGCTCTTTCACAGAATCCCAGGATTGGAAGAGACCTCCAAGATCGAGTCCAACCCACCCCTGACACCTCAACTCACCCCTGGCCCCGAGTGCCACATCCAGCCTTGTCCCAAACACACCCAGGGATGGTGAATCCACCCCCTCCCCAGGCAGAGCATCCCAATACTTTATCACCCTTGCTGTAAAGAACTTTTCCCTGATATCCAGCCTGGATTTCCCTTGGCCCAGCTCAAGGCTGTGTCCTCTCCTTCTGGCAGTGCTGCCTGGAGACAGAGCCCAACCCCACCTGAGCACAGGCACCTTTCAGGGAGTTTGGAGAGTGACGAGGGCACCTCTGAGTCTCCTTTTCTCCAGGCTGAACATCCCCAGCTCCCTCAGTGGTTCCTCACAGGGTTTGTGCTCCCAGCCCCTCCCCAGCCTTGTTGCCTCCTCTGGACAGGCTCAAGCTCAGCTCCCACCCAGCTGCTCTGTGGGGCCTTCCTGAGTGTGTTGGCACAAGAACTCCATCGCTTGGGTCATCCCTGTCTGCACCTGTGGCCGGGCCTCCAGGAGCGTTCAGGCTCTTGTGTTATGAGGTCATTTTTAGGTTTGGGTTTTGTTTCCATGTCTCAGGTCGAGGCAGAAAAGGAGCTACTGGAGAGGGTTCAGAGGAGGGCTGTGAGTCCTGGCACAGAGGTTGTGAAGTTTCCTTCCCTGGAGATGATCAGAACCCACCTGGATTTGATCTGGCAGGGCTTGGAGTAGATGATTTCCAGAGATTCCTTCCAGCCCAACCCTTCAGGGATTCTGAGCAGGGGCAGTCGAGGTGTGGGCAGTGCTGCATCCTCCCTCCTCTTCATGGCCTCAGGATGCACCAGGGCAGGCTCAGCTTGGACAGCAGCAGGAATTTCCCCCATGGAAAGGGTGCTCAGGCCTTGGCAGTGCCCAGGGAGGTTTGGAGTGCCCATCCCTGGAGGGGTCCAAGGAATCCCTGGAGGTGGCACCTCCAGGTGGGGATGGGGCACAACTTGGAGTCTATCCTGGAGATCTTGTCCAACCTCAATGATGGTGTTTCTACCTCACTTTGCCAGCATTTATCACTTACTAATCAGGACAAGTTCCAAACTGGAGCGGGACTCAGAGCCAGGATCTCCCCTGGCATCACATCCCGTGGGTGGGGCAGCGCTGAGCTCGCACTCCCAGGGTGGTGATGAAGGCAGCAAACCCCACCCAGCCCCTGACGTGTCCTTCCAGCTGATTCCCGACCTTCGGGGCTGTTTTGTTTCCACCGCACAGGAGATGCTCCATCTGCATTTCTGATTGGGAATGCCTCTTTCCGTGCGAGTGCGCTGCAGTTTGGCTGCCTCCTCTCTGGGGTGAATAACAAAGAGGATGCCAGTTGTCGGGGGGGGAGCAGAGGCTTTCTGAATCACAAAAGAGCCCATTTTATCAGAAAATCTAATAATGTGCAGCACTTTTGTGAACCAAGCCCTGTGTGACCAGCTGGAACTTTGAAAAATTTCACAAGAAGCCGTGGGGACAATCAATCACAACAGAGGCAACTTTTGGGCAATTTCTGAAGCGGCGCGGAGTTACATAATCTGTGCAAGGGTAGAGAGGGCTGGGGGATGCTTTAGGGGAGGAGTTTTTGTGTACAGAGTGTTTGTTAAATGGGCTGCTGCTCAGGACAGGGAAACCCAGGCTCTTTAGTTCCCTCAGCTCATATTAGAGACCAAATTTATCCTTTCCATGCCTTGGTCTGGGATGTGGCTTCCTCAAGAGTTTGGAGCAAACATGCAGGACTTGCTGGCTGTGCTGCCCTGCACAGCAATGAGAGATCAGTGAGCAGTCAGTGATTTTAATAATGTTAGACTTGGGAATTTATGCAATTCCAAGCGATGTCCCGATGACAGAACTGCCAAACATCCACCTTCCTGATTTTGCTGGATTAGGCATCACATATTTAACTGCACATTATGGAAGAGCCTCAGGAGCCTGGGATGTTTCCAAGAAGGCAGCTGTGTCAAATTCCAGAATCCACGAGGTTGGAAAAGCCCTCCCAGACCATTGAGTCCAACCTGTGACTGATCCCCACCTTGTCACTGAGTGCAACCTCCAGGAATTCCTTGGACACCTCCAGGGACGGGGGCTCCAGACCTCCCTGGGCAACCCCTGCCAGGGCCTGACCACCCTTTCCACGAAGAAATCCTTAAAGGTGTCCAAAAATACGTAATTCATTAATTAATTATTTGGGGTGTTGCAAGGAGAGCTCTTTGTGTGTTTCATTCTGGGGCTGGTGGGCAGGAGGGACCTGAGGGCGGGGGAATTTGAGGTGCTCAGCCCTTGGACTCTCCCAGCTCTCCTGCTCCCCTTTGGAAGCACAAATTGGTGCTGGTTCTGTGAGATCTGGACCACCTGGTCTGACGGGAAGTGTCCCTGCTTGTGGCAGGGAGTTGGACAGGATGGTCCCAAAGGTCGCCTCCAGCACAGTCTGTGACCCAAGAGCCATCCAGCTCCTCCGTGGCTGTGGGTTACCAATGAGAATTCCACAAATCAGCCACTGACCTCACAAGATACCCAAACCCACCCCCTTTATTGATTATTCTCATCCCAAATCACTTATTTGCACAGGGCCATCTCAGTCCTGCCTCCTTCAGAGTGCTCTGCTGGTGGGGAGGGATGGCTCTGCCGCTGCTATCCCTGCAAACACCCTTTCATTTCCCACACGAAGGTTCAAATCCTGCATGTCAACTCCCTGCCTCTCTTCCCTCTCCCCTTTTTAGCAAAATCTGCTTAAATTTTGAAATAGGTTCTTGAAGAACTCCAAAGGCCCTCCCTGGTGGATTCCTCCACCATTAAGGCCGCTCTTTAAGGATGTTTCCCGTTCATTTTGGTGGAATGAAATGGCAGTTCTGTCTCTCACATGACGGGTAAAAGCTGCAGTAAACTGAAACTGAAACAGAAGTACAACCCACAAGGGAAGCACTACCACAGGCTTAATGTATTCCCCTCAGAAATCACAAAAGTCTTCCAGGGTCTTGTGTGTTTATTGTAAAACCTGTGCAGGCCCTGCCTGGCTGAGGGCGCCTGGGTGTTCTGCGTTTTGGTGCGTGGGGGTGGATTATGAGCAGCTGCTGGAGCTGCAGGAACCTCTCTGCTTTCACAGGGAATCTTTGCCGAGGTTTGCTGGTGACTCCCCGTGGCAGTTTGCGGTGCTGGGCAGAGGGAGGGTTCGTGCTTTTTGGGGGAGCAGGGGATGCTGAAACAGCTCACGCCATGGTGCAAGTGGTTATTGCATGGAATCACTGAGTTTGGGATGCTGAAACAGCTCGTGCCAAGGTGCAAGTGGTTATTGCATGGAAACACTGAGTTTGGGATGCTGAAACAGCTCACGCCGTGGTGCAAGTGGTTATTGCATGGAATCACTGAGTTTGGGATGCTGGAACAGCTCGTGCCAAGGTGCAAGTGGTTATTGCATGGAAACACTGAGTTTCCTGAGTGGGAGAGGGGATAAACAGGGATTGAGTGCAACCCCTACACAGACCCCCCCCAAAATCCCTCCCTGGCATCATTGCCCAAACTCACCAGGAGCTCTGGCAGAGCTGGGAATGTGCCCATTCCCTGGGGGGCCTGGGCAGTGCCCAGCATCCTCTGGGGGAAGAACCTTTCCCTAAATCCAACCCAAACCTGCCCTGGCACCACTTCTGGCTGTTCCCTCAGGTCCTGTCACCAGAGCCCTCATGCAGAGCTCATTTCACAGAACAATTCTTTATTTCAGTCCACGTTCTGCTGGGAATGTCCATCCAATGATCAAACCACAAGCTGTGATTCCAGCCAGCTCTGGGTGTATTTGCTCAGAGCATCAGCTGTCCACACTCCCCAAAAACACCTTCTGCCCTGCTTTGGGATGCGATCAGAAGTGGTTGTGGTTGTGCCTCTGCTGGCAGCCCGAGTTTTCCAGTTGCTGAGGAGTTTTCCCTTATTTGAGATCTTTTCCCTTTCCTTCAGCCCTAGGGAATCTTTCTGAAACAACCAAGTGCTGA
Organism: Picathartes gymnocephalus; assembly: GCA_013390045.1. Lineage (NCBI taxonomy): Eukaryota > Metazoa > Chordata > Aves > Passeriformes > Picathartidae > Picathartes > Picathartes gymnocephalus. Next base: position 16,911 of record WEKY01048320.1, on the reverse strand, counting down.
ACATTGAGCAGGAAGGCAGGGAGAAGCGGGTGTGTGAAAGCCAGGAGGTGGTAACTTGGTTTCACGATGAAAAGAGGATGAAGGAACACCCAAATAAGAGGAAATAGGCTCAGAATTACCGGGTGAGCTGGGGAGGACGAGCTGATTCCTGCAGCAAACACCAGCCAGGAGCTGGGCCGTGGGATCCCAAACCTCAGCCCTCACCCTGGTGCTGCTGCTCCAGTTTCTCTGTTGTCTTGCACTGAGAATTTGTCACTGGGTGTGCAATGGAAATCCTCCTGTAATTGCCCGTATTATATGGATCATTGACCTTCAACAGGGAAGCTGCTGCAGCAACTGCCCATTTATCTGGAAAATTACCACATGGCAAGAGCGCATTAGGCTGCTTCCCTCTGTCTCCTCCAGCAAGGGCTTTTGAGATGCTGGACCACACATCCCTGCTCGTGGTTCCAGCTGCAGCTTTGGGATGCGGAAGGAAAAGGGGATGTGACAGTGCCTTTCCCCGCTGCAGCACCTCGATGGGGTTTGGCATCCTTAGAGGGACAGCAAATCCCAGGGTCTGGGTCCCCAGGTTGAATTTTGGGTTGAGCAGAGAGATGGAAAAGTTGTAGGGCAGTGAAGCAAGGTCAGAGATGATGGGCAGTCTGCAGGAGCAATGCTCCTGCTGCAGTACAGAGCCTAAAGTAAAGGATGAATAAAGTGATAATACCGTAATAAATGAGAAATTCAGTATTGTATGCGCTTGTCTGTGCCTGTGCTCCAGCCTGGAGCATTCCCAAAGTCGTGACACACCAAATTCCAGCAGTGCTGCTTTGCCTGGAGTTGCTGGTGGGTTTGAGGGGATGAAAATTCCCCATTTCTATGGAATCCCAGAATGGTTTGGGTGGGAAGGGACCTTAAATCCCACCCAGTGCCACCCCTGCCATGGGCAGGGACACCTCCCACTGTCCCAGACTGCTCCAACCTGGCCTTGGGCACTGCCAGGGATGGGACATTCTCCCCAAATTCAGTCCTGAGAGGTTTGGTCACATCCCAGACTCCATAAGTGAAGTTATCGTGCAGAATTTTGTTCATTTCCAGTACTTTTGTGGCATTACAATTCATGTTTTGGTACAGTTTTCCTGGCAAACCTGTGTGTGCCCAGCCCTGCTTCCCATGGAGGGGTGGCTGCTCGGGGCCTCTTGTGTCCAAATGGGTTTTGGGGTTAAAATAAACCCCATTCAGTGTTTGTCCAGCAAAATTTGTTGATGGGAATTTATTTATTTAAACAGCTTCAGGTAAAGTGGGGGAATGAAGCCAAACTTTTCAGCCAGAGTTTTGTGCACAGTGACGAAAATAGGATTATTTGCTATAAATATTCTGTGTTATTTCCTTCCCCAGTGTGGCTGCAGCTCTCAGCTCTGACTTTGTGAGCTGATGTTTATCGGGCAAAACAAAGGATAAAATTAGCTGCTCGTTAAGTTTAGTTCCACTTCTCTCTTATCTTGTAACTCTGTCTGAGGGTTTAAAAAAAGCCAAGTGAAAAAGCAGCTCCCGGGAGCCCCAAGGCCATGAGCTGTCCTTGCTGGGGTTCCAGGGCACTGCATCCTCCTGCCACTAATCCTGGGTGTTAAAGGGAAAAATTCCTAATATCGGATATCCTAAAAAATGCCGTCTTATTGACCCTTCCTCAGTCGCTGGCAATGCCTTGAGCTTTACTTCAAAATAATGTGTTAATAATCCATTTTAAAAGAAGCGTTTCCCATTTTCCTTGAGGCTCTTGCACAGTCCTGAAGCAGTTTTTGTTGGGATTCCCTGGCTGGGTTATTCCTTTGCCTTATCCCATAATTTGTTGCACTTTTCCATGAGTACAGCACCTCCAAATAAACCCCCCTAGTTTTCTCCTCTAAATATTTGTGGTTTTACCCACATCACTGGTGGGGAATATGGAGAGGGTGGGTCAGATCCCTTCCTCACTTCATTTCTTCCTTCAGGAAACTTTTCCTGGTTTTTTTTGATAGTTCCTCCCTACCTGAAATTTTACCTGGAAATGGAGAAATTTAAGTGAAAACCCTTTAATTGACATTTCCTCTAGAGCAGGTTAAGACATCTCTTATCCCTGGGACGGAGGGGTTGTTTTGGGAGAAGGAGCTGGAATTTGCCATGTCTGACCCATGAAATTCCAGAGAGAAGAGCAGTGGATCTTCTGCCTGGGTATTTTCTTTCTTAATCCCATATTAAAATTTGGGCTCAGTTTCCAGGAGAAGATCAGCAATGGAAAAAAGAAAATATATTTTTTTTTAAAAAGCTGAATGCCTTTTAAATGTAGTTTATAGTTAAAAGTTTTCATTCAGAACTTGCATGGAAAGTTTAGAGATTTATTTTTAAAGATTGTAATTAATTGTAATTTAATCTGGCCCATAAGCAAATTCCTTGAAACACATCCCTTATTTCTTATTTCCCAAAATTTATGTTATCCTGGGATGTGCCAGGATCAGGATTGGAGCAGCCCCATCTGCATCAGGCTCACATCACACTCAGCTGTGACTTTGGATGCTGCTATAAATCAAAATATTCTTAATTTTAATATTCTCCTCAGTGCTCTCCTGTGTCTTTTCCAGCCCCTCCTCTGTGTTGTTCCCGTTATCTCTCACATCCCACGCTGGAGGCAGAACAAGGAAAGCCTCAGGAGAGGGGCAGCAGCATCAGGAATGACCCTGAGGGTCCTGTGGCAGCTGGAATTTGGGACCAGCACAGCCAGGGCGAGTGAATGACTGGTCAAAGGGGGCTGTGACAGAGCCCTTGTGTGGAATTCTGTGCAGGACCTGGAGCAAAAGGAAAATTCTCAATCACAGGATGAACTTTGAGGTGAATTTAGTGGAGATGCCGAAAATTCCAGGCTGGGTTGGACGTTGGGGCTCGGAGCAGCCTGGGACGGTGGAAGCGTCCCTGCCACGGCAGGGGTGGCACTGGGTACCTTTAGGGTCCCTTCCCACCCAATCCAGCCTGGGATTCCCTGGTGGAATGATGGGATGAAGCTCCCATCTCGCTGCAGAGCAGGGCAGGAATTCTCCAAGCTGTGCAAATGGAGACCGAGTTTTGTTCCAGCAGCAAAGAAAAGGAGTTTTTGGGTAAATCTGGGATTCTCACAGTTACAGGCAGGGAGGGTGTCCTGGCCATGGGCTGGGGTGGGAAATACAGGCCAAGGGAAATACAGGCTGGAGATCAGGGAAATATTCTTTTTCCCAGAAAGGGGGATAAAGTATTGGAATGCTCTGCCTGGGGAGGGGGTGGATTCACCATCTCTGGGTGTGTTTGGGACAAGGCTGGATGTGGCACTGGGGGCCAGGGCTGAGTTGAAGTGTCAGGGTTGGACTCGATGATCCCGGAGGTCTCTCCCAACCCTGGGATTCTGGTGCAGGGAAAGCTTTGCCCAAACCCCAGCAGGGAACCTGGATTTCACCTGTGCTCGCCCTGCCAGGTGTGACAGGGCTGAGGCCGCGCCTGAGTGACAAACCCGCTGCTCAAAGAGCCCTGCAGCTGCGGAGAGCTGCGGCTCCTCTCCCGCTCTCAGGCAATCTCTAAATATTTGCATTTTCCTCGGGAGCTGCCCAGCAAATGCTGGGCGCAGGACGAGGCCCCGGGCAGCCTTTGTTTTGTTGGTGAGAGGAGTTTGTTCCAGGCTTCCTTTTCGCTCCCTAAGCCTCCCTGCGATCTGCCTGGTGCATCTGTTTCCCCTGGATCTCCCTGCCTGACTGACAGCTACTTCACACCGGCATTATCTGGCAAAACATTATTTAATGGAATCCCTTCTAGAAGGAGTTTTTGTTATTATTAGAAATCAAAATGCGGCGATAATTGAATCCCTTTGTATTCTCCGTGTAAGGCAGGGAGTGAGACGCATTCACACCTGAGGGGAAAACACATCTGGATTTCCTCTTTGCCCCGAGTCCAGGAGCTCTCCCTTTCCCTGGCTTTGATTCTCCTGCCTCGGAGGGGGGAGGAAATTTGCAGCGTGTGCATCTCATCTGAGGGAAACAATGCCCTGCACACGCCGATTTTTTTATTTTCTAATTTTTTTTTTTTTTTTTTTTTTTTTTTTTTTTAGGACCGGCTTTTAAAATAAAATTTCANNTTTGCTACAGGAACGGCATTAAATAAATACATAGCAGGCTGCAGTGTCACAACAAGGAGATGTACAATTACGAAGACAAAATACCCCAAGGAAATCAACACAAGGCTTATTAATATCCAGGCCTGCAGAAGACAACTGTCAGACAATTGGTCAACAAGGTACATGGTATCTGTTAGGTACTGACTAACCCATTATGATCTTTATGAAGTGTCCTTTTGGGGGTCTAGATCTTCAAATATGAGTTGGAAGACCCTTTTCTTTTATTAGTTGCTAAGCTCTTTATACTTTTACCATATTGCAGCAGGTTAGAAGTCTGAGCTTTATTGTCTTATGTTATTGAAAATCCAGATTCCCGCAGCCTTCTCCCTCAGGTCAAGATTTGTCTGAGAATACATTCTCATTTCTCCATGTACAAAGGCTGTCTGGAGAGAGGCAGAAAAAGATTATGACTGTAATATACTTAAATCCAATTTATTTGCCTGACTAGAAACTTCCACACTTCACAATTGCTTCCTACAGAAGATTTTTGTATTTAATTCCTTCATCGCAGCGAGGAGAGGGAGAGATCTGAGTCCTCCAACAGGTCTGTGCTCCACACACACCTGAGCCAGAGGAGAGGGGATGGAAGCAGCAAATGGACACTGGTTTTGCATGCTTGCAGTTTATTTCTGCTGAGGGATAATGGACTTGGGAGAGATTTGGAAATTCCCTTTGCCCAGGGTGGGGGGTTCTGAGCACCCCGAGAGTGCAGTTGGATGGAGACATCATTTGGCTTCGTTCTCGTGCTCCTCGCTCATCTCTGGTTTGAGAGGAGCAGCTCAGCTGCAGGGTCGCCAGCTCCTGGGGTTTATTTTAAACCTTCATTTGAGAAGGCTTGAAAAGCCCTGGCTCAGGTTTCCTGCACCCTTTCCTAAAGCAGAGGTGGCACCAAAGCTTTTCTGCCTGGCTCCAAAACAAACACAGGGTTTGCTCTGGGCCAGCTTGGGCCTCACCAACACCTCTGTTTGGGGGAAAAGCTGTAAAACGGGGTGAAAAGACAATTTGCAATGCGCAGCACTCGCCACTGCACTGTGGCCCCCGATGTCCATAACTCTGCCCAGGGTTTGGGGTACCTGTAAAGGATGGATAAACCCTCACAAAGGGATCAGGAAAGCCAAAGAGCAGGAGCTGCAGCGGCCTTGGTTCTTGCTCCAGGGTTTGGGACTCGTTGCTTGGGCAGGGCAGTGCCCCAAAAGCATCAAAAAGGAGAATTTCTTTAGTTCTGAGAGTAGAAATGTACAAACGCAGGGCACGAGGTGATTTAGTGTGAGGGCTCAGATGCCCTGAGGTGATGAGGGTGACCAGGGCACCATCTCCATGGTCAGCAAGGGCCCTGCAGCCCCTGGCAGGGGAGGATTGGCACTCCTGGGATGCTGGGGCAGGGGGCTGTGGCTCTCACACCTGCACACGATGCCTTCAGTTTTAAGCTTTTTTCTGTCCTGCTTTAGTGTGCAGCTCTCAGCTCCATATTCAGTGTCACTGAGCTCTCCTCCCAGGGCAGTCAGACACAACAATTCTCTCCAGCCCAACATTCCAGGACAATCCTTCCCAACCTCAGCAAACCCAAAAGCACCAACAACGTCACAAAGAGGAGGCCGAGCAAGGAGGATGGAACTCCATCACGGGAAGTTCGGAAGTGGGCAGGGAAGCTCCAGATGCCAATGGAGCAGAACTTCTCCAAGTGTGAAACCCCGTGCCCAGGCCCCTTTTCTGTGCCCATCTCGAGGCCCATCCTGGCAGGGCTGCAGCCGGGCTCTGCCATTGCCAGGCTGTGCCCTTGGAAGGCCTTGCCATCAATCCCTGCTTTATTCCTCTCATTTTGCCTGGCCTCTGCTTCAGCTCACACTGATCAGGCACCCCTGGGGCTGGGCACAGGACTCCACAGTGCTCCCTGGGGTGCTGGGACGAGGGACAGCAGGGACAGAGCCAGGGGTTCAGGAGCTGCTGGCTGGGGGGGGATGCTCAGAGCCATTTGGTGGCCACTGAGACCCTGGGACAGGTGACCTGGTGGCCACTGAGGTGCCACAAGCCAAACACCCTGAAGTTGCAAAGGAGGAGCTGCCTCCATCTCCTCCTAGGTTTTCCCTCCACTTCAGAGCAATTTACTTGTCCTAAGACCAAAACCCAGCCTAAAAGGGTGGGAAATCCACTCTGGGACAGCTGTTTATTTAGGAAGATGCTGCAGTGGGGTTTTTTAGCCGTGAAAAGAGATCTCACTTCAGTTCTTGGTTTGAAACAAAGTTAATTCTCCCAGAAAACACCATGGCACTGAAAACTTCAGAGCAGCTGGGTGGGATAAAGCTCCTTCTCACAGCGAAATGTATTTAATTGCTCCCAAATTTCTGCATCTGGGAGAATTCCAGCACGTGTGGCTTGTGCTTTCCAGGAGCACCATCCCGTCATTCACCCCGTGAGCTGGAACCCTCTAATTCCCTTTCCAGGTTTCCCAGCTCTGCTTTTGCACGACCAAAGCCCTGGATTTTTTTCATTTCCCTCCCAATCTTCGGAGCAAATTCCCCTTTTCAAAAGTCTGCACCCCGTGGGGCTCCAAAATCATAATAATTAATGCTGGCAAAGACTCCTGAAGCCGCCTAAGCCCTCCCTCCTAGGGCAGGATTGCTGGAGCCGGCAGAGAAATTAATGGAGAGGGGAGGCACGGGAGCCAGGCAGGGACCTGCTGCTGAGCTAAAGTTGGGGCAAAAAGTTGAAATCACTTTTAAAAAATCTGCTTCAGGATAAGTGGCAGAGCTGCTCTGTCGCCCGAGTGCTCGACAGTTAACATAGAAGGAGTTGTAATCACGACTTTATCTCGATTTTAACTCTTATTTCAACGTTTGGTTTGTTGCGGGTTTGTTGGTTTTTTTTTTTTCTCCTCCCTTATTTTGACTTTTCCCGGATTTTGTAGCAACAAGGGGTGATCAAACAGATTTACAACGCTCGGTGTTTATCACCCTTCCAGAGGCGTTAAGTGGCCATAAATGCATATGAAATATCTGCGGGCGGATCCCTCGCCTGCTCAGCAATGTGTTCTTCCTACGTCCCTAATTGCCAGCAGGAAAAATAGGAGGAATCTGTTTACCGGCTTCCTGCATAATATTCAGACATCTGGAGCTGCGAGGTCTGCCTGGCGCTCCTGGGGGACGGCGAATACATCAAGGACAATTAGACAACCGGGGAGCTCTGCAGCCGTCAGGGAATTTCCCAGCCATGGGAAGCGGCTCGGAGGCAGCCCCGGCACCCACCCACCCTCCCGGGGCTCTCCTGCTCTTCCTCCTCTCCCTGACAAGTTTTTCCCTTGCTCCTTTTATCATCCTGGCAGCGCTGGGGAATGGTTGGATTCGATGGTTGTGGAGGTTTGGTGGGTTTTTTTTTTTTTTTGTTTGTTTTTTTTTTTTTTTTTTTTTTTTTTTACAATTCCTAATATAAATGAGGAGGCTGAGAAGATCAAACAGCGAGTAAAGATTTAAAGAGCATAACACAGATTCTGGAGCAGGGAAAAAGACCCCCAACAAAACAAAAGACCAAAGAACTCCAAAAATGTTCCTACTCTCTCTGTATNTTTTTTTTTTCCCCCCGCAATTATTTCCTCACCTGCTGGTTTGCGTTGTCCCCCACCCTTGTGCCTCGTTCCTGTGTGGATTTTCCCAAAGAAAGGGTAGCACCCTCAGGAAAATGGGTTTTTGTGAGATAGAATCGCTGGTTGTGCCTCTGAAGGGTGTTTCAGGCTCTTTTTAGGGAGTGTGAATGCCCGCTCGCCACCCAGCGGTGTGAACCCTCTCTTCTGGCTCCTGTCACACACCTGAGGGGACAAATTCCTTTCTGAGGGCTCCTCTGGGCTCTTCCCATCCCTCAAAAATCCAGGGATTGCCACGTGAAAACCAGGGAGCAACAGTCCCCGCGGGGCTGCTCCTCATCTGTGACACAGATGGGTTATTGATGATTTTCTGTTTCTTACTTAACAGCTTGAGATCAGCAGAGAGAGACTGTGTGCTTTGATTGAAATCAGCCAAGGAACTGCTTTTAATCATGATTTAAATCAAAAAAAAAAAAGAGTGAGAAACGTTGGTTTAAGTAATTGATTTTTAAATTTGCTTTGCATTTGGGCTTTTTCAGTTGTCCCAGTAAAGGTCTGTCCCCTTTGGGGGTGTCCTGGACCCAAAATTCTCTTTGTAACACATCAGGGCCAAAAAAAACACGTGGTTTCCACTTACGTATTTTGTGAACATACTTTAATTTAATTTGATTTTTATACAAAACCCACTTCTGCGCTGTATCTTTATTCCTTCTCTGTTGCCCGTGTTTTACAACTCCTGGTATCAGGCAAGGGCAGGAGGTGACTGGAAGGCAGCCGAGGGACACTTTTTCCTGGAGATAATACTTTTTGTTCGACGCAGACCTGATAGAAGATGCTTAAATGTATTTGGCAGCAGGGCAGGAGGCTGGGGCAGCCCTGGGGAGCACTCAGGTGTGCCCAAAAAGGGGCATTTGGGAATTGGGTGGGGGTCCCTGAGCCACCTGGCAGCTTCAGAACCCCCCGGGACCTCCCTCCTGACCTTCTGCTTTGTAGAATCAGCAGATCTGTATTGGTTTTGATCGCCTGTTTTCCTGGCGAGTAGCACGATGCCTGAATTCCTCGGCTTTATTTAACAATATAAATAATGTGCTTTTCCAAAGCCTGGCACTGACCCCAGGAGTGCAAACTCAACAACACAAAACTCCGATAACTGAAACCATTCAAAGTTCGCAAATTCAAAACTTATTTGCATACAAAAAAACCCCAAAAAAACAACACATCGAAAGGACATTAAGGGCCAAATTCCGTCCTTTCGAAGAGCACAATTTTGGGCAGGCACAGGTGTCCAAATCCAGGTTTGGAGCAGCCTGGCACAGTGGGAAGTGCCCCCGGGCATGGCAGGGGTGGCACTGGGTGAGCTTTGAGGTCCCTCCCCACCCAAACCAGTCCGGGATTCTGGGATTCAGTGGGAATTCAGGGAGGGGGGAAGCACAGGGAGCACCCACAATTGTTAATTTATCCATTCCCACTCCTGAGGAGTCCTTGTGGCCAAGCTGGTGCCAGGGTGGGCTTGGGCGGGTTTTGGGGCGCCTGCCCTGCCGGGCTGGGCTCCGTGGGTGATTTCCCTGTGGATATTCCCGCTGGAGAGAGGGAGCCGAGTTACCGCTGTGGCCGAAAGCGTGGTGTGAGCTCCTGGAGCGGATTCCAACCCAGCTGCTGCTTCTCCTGTGGATTTAGGGAATTCCCCCCAGCTGCCGGGATTCATCCCCACGGCACCACCCCAGGCACGGACAGAGCCGGTTTTGGGACCACTCAGTCTGGTTTCCTGATCGATACCCGAGCCGATCTTTCCCTGCAGATCAAACAGAACGTTCCGTCTTCTTTGGGTTGGCTCGGAACTGCAAATCCTGGCAGGGACACAGGGCGGGACACTCAGGCAGCTTTGCCAGCCCCGGCTTTGCAGCAGGAGAGAGGTTTGGACCAGCCAAGGATGCTCGGAGCTGCATCCCGGCTCTCCTGGAGGGGACAGGAGGGAGCCCGGCTCTTCTGGAAGGGACCTTAGCTCCTCCGGAGGGGACAGGAGGGAGCGCGGCTTTCCTGGAAGGGACAGAAGGGACCCCAGCCCCCACAGGGCCCGCAGCGCTGCGCTGTGGGGAGGGGGATGCTCGGGAGAAGGAGCAAATAGAGCTGTAGGGGCAGGTGCGAGGCCGGGCAGCAGCAGAGCCGAGCGATGCTCCACGAGCAGTGCTGGAGCTCCTTCCTGTGGTGGCAGGGATGAGTTACTCGCTGTGCAGCACCAGCCTGGAGTCGGGAATCAGCCTGGGAATGCGCGTCCGTCCGCCCCGAGATGCTCCCTCCGCCTCCTCCAGGAGCCTGGTGGTGGGCTCAGGGCGGAGTGACCCCCTGGACGCTGCTCCAGGACACTCCAAGTGATGCCTTGGATTTTAACTCTGATATTTCCCAAACCCTGCAGTGCTCAGGGTGTGACTCTGCAGGGTTTTGCAGCCTGGGAGCTGCTGCTCTCTCACGGTCACAGGGACACAACAAAGCCTCTCCAAGGCTGCTCTCCAAGGACACCCAGACTGTCCTGGGCCCAAAATGTGCAACCCAACACCTTGAGAAGGGGGGCTGAGCTGGGGAAATGCCATCATGAGCTAAAGTTTGAATTGGGGAATTGATGCTGAGATGCAAATGGCCCAAAGCTCTAAAGGGGTGAAGAACTCGTGACTCGGGGTCCATGCTGGGCTCCATGGTGAGAGCAGCCTCTGGCTCCCCAGGCTGTGCCTTTGGAGGCCTTTCCAATCAATCTCCACCTTTATTCCCTCCCTCCTGTCTGGGCTCTGTTTCCAGGGAGCCCCTGCAGGCATCCCCAGGGTAGTGGAGTGGCCATCCCTGGGCCAGCTGGGTGGTCACTCGCGGCGTGTTCCTTAAATAACGCTGTTTCCTTACTGCAGTCACGCAATGTCCCAGTCAGGAATGGTCAGACTGGTACTGGGGATGGGAGAAAGGAGCAAAGGCACAGGGTGTGGCACACAGGGATGTGCCTGGCACCGGGACAGGCAGCAGGGGGCAATTTGAGGGGCTCTGGGGAGCCCCTGGCAGCCCTGGGCACGGTGGGTGATGGGCAGAGCCCTGGGTCCTGCCCGGTCCCCTGGGCACAGGGACAGCGGTAACGATGAGCAAGTGGTGCCTGCAGCTCTTCAAAAGGACAGAATTTGGCCCTTAATGTCCTTTCGATGTGTTTTTTTGTGTGCAAATAAGGTTTAATTTGTGACCTTTGAACGGTTTCAGAGGAGTTTGTATCAGAGTGTTGTGTTATTAGGTTTGCACTCCTGGGGTCAGCGCCAGGCTTTGGGAAAGCTCAGAGAACATTGTTTATATTGTTACACAAAGTCGAGGAATTCAGGCATCTGCTATTCGCCGGGAAAACAGGCAATCAAAACCAAGCCATGTTTGTAATCATACTCAGTGGTCTCTTTTTAGGAGAAGTAATGACTAAAATAATCGACAGACGCGGATGGGATTATTAATGATGGTGATGGAATATCCATCCCGACCTTGCCCAGGGATGCAGTGAGGAGCCCTGGGGGGGTGGAATGCCAGAGCTCACACTTGGAATTCGTTGTCTCAGCTGAGGGGCTCCGAGGGGAGCAGGAAGAGCCCCGCTGCTGCCTGGGCCAGGTGGGGATTCTGAACGCAGCCCCTTGCTATCCCATGCACTGATTTGGCTCTTTCTGCTCTGGAGGAGCTAGATCTAAGTTATTAATGAATTCCTTTTAATATGAGCATTTATATGCGTCGAGCTGGGTGAAATTCAAAATAAGGTGGAAAACATCCAGGCTGATGTGCCTGCACTACTACAGGGGTAGGACCAGAGGAGGAGGGATAAAAGTGGGAGCCTGGAGAGGCTTCCCTGGATCCAGGCTGCCACCGTGGCATCGAAGCCTGGATGGACAGGGCTTGGAGCAGCCTGGGACAGCGGGAGGCGTCCCTGCCCAGGGCAGGGGTGGGAGCTGGATGGGCTTTAAGGTCCCTTCCCAATCAAACCGTTCTGGGATTCAGTGACGTCTGTGGTGATGCTCCCGTCGCTCCACAGAGCTTACCCAGCCCCACCCGCCAAAATTATGGGGTGCAAACCTGCTTTAGAGAGAAAATAGAGCTGTGGAGACGGAGCAGGTGCAGCTGCAGCTCCCTGAACCCCGCCAGGCCCCCATTCCGGGCCAGCCTCTGCTCGGAGAGCACAGGGAGAGGAGCACGACTGGGAGCAGGCGGGAGCAAACCCCTTCCACGCTTCTGGAACAGGAGCAGCGGGAATAAAACGCCACTTTTGTGGCACTAATGAACGTGTGGCAGCGCAGGAACAGCTCTGTGCCCATAGGAAGTCTGGGTTTTTCAGCTACTGTTTAAGTTTCTTTTCTTCTGAAAGTGCTGGTGAGGCTCAGTCCTGTCATCCACTTCCTCGTACAACCGGCGCCGACTTCAAAGGAAATCCTGCTGGCAAAATAGCTACAGAATTGTGTCAGGAGTTTATTTGCTCCCAAGATTAGATAATTAATGAAGATAGAATATTAAAATTGCATTTACATAAAGCTAAGGGTAATCTTAAAGCGTTCCATTATTTTGTAAATGACCCGAAGATTGTAAGGCATTTGTAACGATGAATCGGGAGGCCTTTCAAATGAGGAAGTGCAATTTATAATCTCACTTTCCTTCATTATTTATTCATCCTGCTGTTGAATCATCTGCTCTCCAAAACCTGAAAAGCCACGGAGCTCCCTTTACCTGCCAGTGTTGTTTTAGAAGTAACCCAAGTTTTGTGTTTGAGTCAGTCCCAACCACACCGTGAGGGCAGCTCCACACGGATCCTTCTCCTGGGCCCAGTTAGGCTGAAATTCGTACAATTCCAGACTGGGTTGGGTTGGAAGGAACCTTAAATCCCATCCTGTGCCAGTCCCATGGGCAGGGACCCCTCCCACTGTCCCAGGCTGCTCCAGCCTGGCCTTGGGCACTGCCAGGGATCCAGGGGCAGCCACAGCAAATCTGGGAATTCCAGCCCAGCCCCTCCCAGGGAACAATTCCTGCCCAAAATCCCATCCATCCCTGCCCTCCTTCAGCTGAAGGCCACAAATGCCACAGACCTTCTGCTGCCTGACTTTCCCTTCAGGCTCAGACTTTGCTACACCTGGATTACTGAAGATGCAGTCAGGGTGAAACCAGACATTTTCTATGCTTAGCACAAATCCATGGAAATATCGATCCCTTTCCACCCTGCTGCTGTATTTGTGGCAGTGCCCTGACTCGTTGTGCTCCCTTCGAACGAGCCTCTCGCCCAGCAGAGCTTTATTCAAACCCATCGCCCCTTCCTGGCTGCAGAAATTTCCCACCCCTCACACCAAGGAGGAATTTCCAGCACACACACTGGGCTGCCCCTGGATCCCTGGCAGTGCCCAGGGCCAGGCTGGAGCAGCCTGGGACAGTGGGAGGTGTCCCTGCCCATGGCAGGGCTGGCTCTGGGTGGGATTTAAGGTCCCCTGCCAACCCAAACCATTCCAGGATTTTATTCCAAGCGTTCTGTGCAGAAATGGCTCTCAGTGGGCACCAAGGGCTCAGGAGCCAAGGAAATCAGGACCTTAATCCAAAGGCTGCTCCAGGAGCATTCCCTCATCCCAAACAGGAACAAAAAAAGATCCCCAAATTCCCTGCCAGAAGGGCTGGCACTAAACCTGAGCCACCCTGCTGCTCCGCAGCACAGAGAGCAACATTTTGGTCAGGAAATGACAGAGAAAATCTCTTCTCCCCTTCCCTAAAGCGACTGTCCCGCTCTGGGGAATTGATCTGCTGCTCACAGGGACTGAGGAAGCAAAGTTTGGACAGGGCAGGATTTTGTGACTCAGCTTTTACCCGAGCTGGAACGACTTTCAGCAGGATGCTCAGCACAGGTGGTGTAACCCCGGCCATAAACCCAGACAGAGAAGTCAGAATGTTATTTACTAACTCCCCTAAATTACCCAGTCCTCAGTGAAATGGCCTCTCCTCACCAAATAACTCACCCCAGCTATTTCCCTTTCCTTACAGACTCTTCTCAAAACTCCTCAGAATTCTCTCCCTTCTCAGCTTTGCCCAGAAATGCACATTTTAAAAGCTTCCCAAGCCCTTTCCTTGCTGAGCTACTGAGTCAGGGAGGACTGAAGCATCTGGCACTTGCTGGGATTTTCCAGCTGGAGGTGTTGGATTCAGAGAACTTAACTTTTATGTAAAGGCTTTTTCTTTTTTTTTTATGTTCAAGACTCAAACAAACCAGCGCCCTGTTGGTGCAGTGAGTGCTGAGGGACAGGAGATGTGAGGATGAGGGTGGTGGGGATGAAGGCTGGTGCTCAGGAAGGTGTTTCATCAGCAGAGGGGGAGGATTTGGGGAGGATCTGGGAGGATTTTAGCTGTGTGATTCCAGCTGTGCCCTGCCCTGCTGAGGGGTTGTAGTGGAATATTCACATCCCACTGAACTCTTGTTATTCCAGGGCACGGACAAGCCTGGCTTAGGGCATCACTGACAAAGGGTGTGTTGAAATCTCTTTATTAATGAAGGATTAATTGCTAAATTAGGATTCAAGCTGTGGCTGCCCCTGGATCCCTGGCAGTGCCCAAGGCCAGGCTGGAGCAGCCTGGGACAGTGGGAGGTGTCCCTGCCCACGGCAGGGCTGGCACTGGGTGGGCTTTGAGGTCCATTCCACTCCAAATTTAGAATTCCATATAATTAAGAGGCAAATGTTAATTGTTTGAGGGGAAAAAAGCTTTGCAAGGAGCCGGATGGAGTTTAGAGCATGGCTGGATTTGGGACACGTGGAAAGGGGGAGGAAGTACACCAGGAGCTGGGTGCTGAAGTCCTGGCAGAATTTAATCAATCAGTGACCACAGAGCCTGCTCAGAGCCATCAGTGGGCGGCACTGGTGACAGCCCAGCTGCTGGACAGAGATCCCAGGTGGAATCTGCGCCTGGGGAAGCCTCGGGCTGATTCCACAGCGCTGGCTCCATGGATGAGGAAAAATCTCCGCGCTTCTGCAGTTCTGAGTTCCATCCGCAGCCTTCCTGGAACTTCACGGGCCTCTCACTGTGTAATTACAGGAGGATTTTACTCTGGTTATCCATTAAAAACTCCCCTCTCCAAAGAAACTCAAAGATCAGAGACATTTTCTTTCAAGTATTACACTGAAATTCGAACGCTCCCGCTGCTTACTGCAAAATGCTCCTTCAAGGCACTGCGGAACTCTTAGGTTTGATACTTTTTGTTGTTAGAATTGTTTTCTTTGCTCTATAAATCCGAGCATTTCGCTTCCATACCCTTCTTTTTTAGGGAAATGTGGTTAGGGAAGTTTTAGTCACAGCTTGAGCAGGATGCACAGTCACAAGCCACTGCTGTGGGTGCATTAACAGGACGACGAGAATCACAAGCAAACACAAAATAAATGACGTGTTTGTCCTTCAGCTGGGTGAAAATGGGAATGCAAAGTCTGGAGCCTTATTTTTCCTGATCCCCACGATTCTCTAATCTTATCAAATATCCATTCCCACATTCCAAGGCAGCCTGGTAAAGCAGCTTGCTAGAAATAAGTTGCATTAGGCAGTGCAGAACACATTTTCCTGGGAAATCCAATTTCACAATCATGTTCTGGTGACATTTAGCCATTGCTTAGTACAGCAACTGTTCCTTGGATATTGGAAATACTCAGCTCTACGACCTGTGTGGCAGCAGGGCCAGGGCAGGGATTGTCCCCAGTGCCACCACAGGGACCTCGAGGGCTCTGGGTCCTCACTCCAGGAGAGCCCTGGAGGGGCTGGAGAATATCCAGGGAAGGGAATGGAGCTGGGAAACGGACTGGAGAATTCCTGAGGGAGCTGGGGAAGGGGCTGGAGAAGGCCCGGGGGAGCGGGGAAAGGGGCTGGAGAAGTCCTGAGGGAGAGGGGAAAGGGGCTGGAGAATTCCTGGGAGAGCTGGGAAAGGGCTGGAGAATTCCCGAGGGAGCTGGGAAAGGGGCTGGAGAATGCCTGAGGGAGCTGGGGAAGGGGCTGGAGAAGGCCCGGGGGAGCGGGGAAAGGGGCTGGAGAAGTCCTGAGGGAGAGGGGAAAGGGGCTGGAGAATTCCTGGGAGAGCTGGGAAAGGGCTGGAGAATTCCCGAGGGAGCTGGGAAAGGGGCTGGAGAATGCCTGAGGGAGCTGGGGAAGGGGCTGGAGAAGGCCCGGGGGAGCGGGGAAAGGGGCTGGAGAAGTCCTGAGGGAGAGGGGAAAGGGGCTGGAGAATTCCTGGGAGAGCTGGGAAAGGGCTGGAGAATTCCCGAGGGAGCTGGGAAAGGGGCTCAGCCTGGAGCAAAGGAGGCTCAGGGGGGACCTGGTGGCTCTGCACAACTCCCTGCCAGGAGGGGCAGCCAGGGGGGAATTTGGGATTTTCTCCCAGGGAACAGGGACAGGAGGAGAGGGAACGGCCTCAGGCTGGGCCAGGGCAGGCTCAGCTGGGACAGCAGCAGGAATTTCCCCATGGAAAGGGTGCTCAGGCCTCGGCAGTGCCCAGGGAGGGCTGGAGTGCCCATCCCTGGAGGTGCCCAAGGAATCCCTGGAGGTGGGGACGGGGCACAGCTGGGATTTGGTGATCTGGGAGATCTTTTCCCACCAGAGTGATCCATTCTTTCCCGCAGACCCCACTCCTCCCTGGGGATTTACAGCCCAACCCCTGCTCACTGTCAGGAGGCAGGAAAAGGATCCCTCCCCATGAAGCCCAGATTCCCAGCAAATCCCAGGTCCCCAGCAAATCCCAGGTTCCCGGGAGCTGCAGAGGGAGCCGTGGCTGTCCCCGTGTTTGTCTGGCAGTGGAGGTGCCTCCAGGTTCATCAATCTGTATGCAGTAGCAGGGGTTCTCTGCCAGCAATTCATTTCAATTATGTGAGACATAAAAAGACCACCTACAGATGAGACAATACAGCTGTAAGATTCCCAAGCTTACTACGGGGAACACTTCATAGCTGGAGTACGTTCTCCCCGAGGAATCCGACTACCGTTTGATTTAATTTTTAATTTTTTACATTTTAATCAAAAATAGATCAAACGCTGGTGTTGTCCCCCGGGAGCCGTACTTGAGACACGAAGCGGCCCACGCTCCTTTCAAACACGTAACGCTGCCGTTTCTGTGTGACTGCTCAGCGACGCCCCGCGCTGCCAGCAAACACCGCGCGGGGATTTGGAGCTACACAGGGAGTGG
>WEKY01048314.1:15565-41104 GCA_013390045.1 Picathartes gymnocephalus | reverse complement strand
AAAGGATTTTTCTACAAATAAACTGTTGCTTGTTGCATCCTTGTGATCACATTCTGTTCCTGAAGGGTATCAAAACTTTTCTTTACAGTCAGAGCTGTGGAGAAGCAATGGCTGCCTAGTGAAGTTCTGGGAACCTCCTGTTTGACTTCAGGGGGATTTCTTAGTATTCTGCAGGAATATTTGTGGGGAGTTTTTTATTGCAGAGGTGGTCCCTGTGCGGGAGAGGGATTTGCATTCTTTTGAACAAATGGCAAGCCAAAGCAGTTTGCTACATAGCTTTTCCTTTGTGGTTTTTCATAATGGAAACCAAAACAGTAAATTTGAGTCTGTCATCAGGAATTCTCCAGATAATGCCGTGCTGCAGAGAGAGAGGACACTGCTTTGGAACTGGTGCTGCAATAATGGTCCTTTACATTAAATATCCTGTCATCACACAAGGGACTCTGCTGGTGCTGCTTATTTAAAATCTCAGCATCACTCCCTGATTGCTGCACAGTCTTGGTATGGCACACTATGCAGGCAGCTTTGCACAATGCCTCTGCCCTGTGTATGCTGCAAAGGATTTAGCAAGCTCTTAAAATGCTAGTTGCCATTTTCCCCTGCCTTTCTCTGCCTTCTATACCCTTGCTTCATTAAATCTTTCCCCAGGTCCCAGCTATTGCTGAGCTCCATAGTTAACCATTCTTTTAAAATCTAGTCCTCTATAAGAAGTATGTTTTATGAGCAGCTGTACCTTGAGCTGTCCGTGTTTTGATATTCTGCTTCTGACAAACTGCATTCAGCATCTCCCGCTGGCTCAGTGCAGAGCCCAGCTCTATGCAGCCTGTATTTACCTCTGTCAATTAATGGCCACTACCATACTTCACCTTCCAGCTGCAGACATGTTTAGTACTTTTGTCAGAGTCTGGTAAGTGGAGGTGTCTTTTTCATGTCATAAAACTTTTCTGGGTTTCTACCAGAAAAGGTTTTCTCCCCTGCCCGCCTCCCCAGATGCTTTATGCGCACTTAAGATGTGTGGTCAACTTACCAACACAGATTGACTACTCCTTTTACTTTCTTTTTGTTTTTCCCTTTCCAACAGCATGTTTCTCACAGTTCCTTGCTTCCATTTACTGTAAAATGCAGCCCTGGGAGTATAAATTAATTAGTGGACTCCATGATGAACATTTGACTAGCAGTCACAGCCTATTGCATCATTTACGGTTTTCATGGTAATAGGCTCAGGAAAGTGAATCACAGTCACAGGATAGCTTTGGATTCCTTTCTTATAAATCCTGTGCTACTCACCAAAAAAAAAGAAAAATTTTGTTTCCTAGATGACTATTTGGGGGTAAAAAAGAAAAATGCTAACCAAGTGTTAAAAGTGGGCATCCCTTCTGTTGCCTCACAGAAGCACACCTTGTTTTGTGAATGCAACTAGGAGCAGAGCTTCATTCTACAGTTTTTAGAACTGTGTTTAAAAGATGCAGAGATCCTGCCCTGACTCACTTCAGAAATGGAGAAAATGCAAGTCTTTACAAGATCAAAAAACTTTAGTCATAAGTGTACAGACTGTATAGTTCATGCAAGGAACACAATAAACTTAGCTCCTGACAGTGAAATAACTGAAGCTGGATACTAACCATCTTTATAGCTTCAGAGAAGAACTGCTGAAACATAATCTTGACGATAAAGCAATGAATGACAATTTTCATTTTGTCTTCAAAATCTATAATACAGACAAACTCTCAAGTTTACTGCTCAAGGCCAAGACACATTACAGACTACCTTGCAATTTACAGAAGTATTCTACTGGCACCCAGACTCAAATCTTGAAGAAATTTTCTGAAGAAGATAGGGAGGAAGCAAACACTTTCATGCAGGCCATTTTTCCAGTGATTTCTCCCTGGTATGCATCAAACAAAAGAAGTGCTTCATATTGCTATTTTTATTGGGTGTTACTGGTTGTACTGTCTTTGGAAGTTCGTTGCTGACCTGAAAGTCACAATAGATTAGTGGCTACATGCAAATGATTTGCTGACCTGAATAGTGAGTATGGAAAGCCACAAGAGATCACCTCCTTAAAAGGTGAGGAGACAAGGGTAAGACAAAGACAGCCACAGGTTTTAGTATCTTTGGGATTCAAGTGATTGAGAAAATAAAGAAACTACAAGAGTTTAGAAACTTCCAAATGTCACGTGCTTTACAGAGCAAGGAGGTTTAGAAAGGAGCCCGTTTCCTAAATGGTCAGGTCTTTACTGAGAGCAACAGTGAAGTTTTTAGAGCTGGCTGTGCTGGAGCCAGTTCCAGGTCCTGAACCTCTGTTGCCCGTGTTCCTCCCTCAAAGGAGAACTTACTTCCCTAATTCATTGCAACCTTTTTATTGCAGAGATAACTGTGTTGCCACATCATTGTTAAAAACAGGTGCCTCAATTTGAATCACATCACTATTTCAGCTTTACCAATGAAATGGAGGAGTGATGCCCTGGTTGTCACTCCAGAGAAAGTAAATTAAGCATGCTGTTGGCTAAGTTAGAGGAGATGGAGCAGTACAGTAGCTTTGAAGGTGGCCTGAAAGCACTCTGCACAATATTAAAATTTATTTGGATTTTATTTGTTAAAATTAGTCCACTGGGTCACCAGAAAAAAAAGTAAAAAAAAAAGAAAATACACCAAAAATTCACTCAAATTTCTTTTCAGGCATTGTCTGACTCAGAGGACAAGGCAATGGGTGGAAAAGAGAAAGAAAATCAGTTTTCAACAATGCCTAAGGTACTTGCTTTTCAAAAGGGTTAGAGCCAAACCACTCAGGATTTGCAGGTAGAAGAGGTAGAAGTACTTCGGTCTTCAAAAGTCGGGTGAGCAGTATAGAGAAGGGAACTGGTGTTTTTCCTCTATATGGCTACACCATTTATCATAACAAGCTTTACAGGAGCAGTGGGACCAGCAGCATAGCTGCTCATAGATGAGGATGTCAGCAGACCTGGTTCAGTTTTGCATTAACTAAACTGACTTAGCGTTTCTGCACCAGCCAGACTACTTTGGGTGAGGTCCAAATCCAACACATGCATATCTAAAGATCATTCTGCAGAAAGAAATTATGTTTCTGAGTCAGTTGGATGTATCTTAAAATTCACTGGCCTGTCCTGACAAGGCAAACCTGAACCATTTTGCCCAAACTCTGGCTCCTGCTGTCACCAAGCCTAGGACACCTACACTGCCAATATGCACTTGCATACCCTAGGCAGAGAAGAAGAATAGGGTATGCAAGAATTTATGGCAGGGTGATAAGGGGTCTCAAACAGGAGTGAATGCTTGGACATGTTCCATCTTACATGGGTTTTTTGGTGAAGAGGTGCTGACAGCCTGAGCCCACACATCCTCCTCCTGCAGAAATGCTACACCTGCTGCAATGGTGTAGGCATTTCTGGTGGCTCTGTGTCCAGGCTCGTGAATATGCACTCAGTTGTATCTGCACAGGATTCAGAGTGCAGCTCAGTGAGGTATCTTCCCTGTGGATTCAGGTCTGAGCAGCTGAGTGTAACACATCTGGAGAAACTCTGGACTACATGTGTTGGAAGTATAGTCAGGATGCTTCTGCTGCACCCCAGCAATTGAAGCTGGAGGGCTGCAGGGAGGGTTGGAATTTGCATAAGTAAGGACGGAGTGAGACACCAGCATGTGGTGCACAGGGAGGGGAGGATGAAGTTGTACTTTTCAAAACTGCTGTCAGAGAAACGTGGCAGAGAGGGGAAGGCTTTTGCATTAGTGAGGATAGATTGCTGATGTTAAAAGATGGCATGTGTATGACTTTGAGTCATCTTGGGCTTCACTTTTTGAGCTGCTCATTGCATTGCAAAATCTACTTTTTTAGCCTGGCCACGAAGAAGTATAGTTTGACTAGTCTGTTTCCCGTGAAAGATGAATCAGCCTCACTTTCAGATACCCTACACAGGACTGCTTACTAGTCGAAATAGATGTAGTAATCAGCTAAGCAAAAGGAGCGCAGAGATGTCAGCAGCAAATCCTGCTATCGCTAAATTTACCTACAAAGCACTATACCTTTGTATCATTTTTAGGTCTACTGGTTGCAAATGTGAGAAGAAAATACTCTGCAGAGTGCTGAGTGCAATCAATTGCTGCTAAGCCAAAACTTTTATTACTGGAAAAACAAAGAGTACAAGTCTGGAATTTTGTGCTAAAGGCACTGTGTCAGTGCATATGAAAGCCAGTGTCAGGTCCAGGTGAGTTGTAGGACAGAAACATATCCTACTTTCTTAAACCTATAGCATGGATTATTAAATCATTCCTAAGGTTATGTATCTGCAGAAGAAGCAGAATAGCTATTTCTTTTAGACGTGTTTTCCAGTAACACCTGATAGCTAGGATTAGACTCGGATTTGGTTATACTTAAGAAGTTAACCACCACCCTCTGCAACTAGAACACTTCAAATAAAGCTTTTCTACAGACCCCTGGGGGTTGTGTTGGCAGCTGGAGAATGTTGTAACAATTACTCTGGAAAACATGGAAGGAGGTGAGTCACCACAACCAAATTAGCTTCAGATGGGCTAAATTTCTCAGTTGCTCACAGTCAAAAGGAAATATCACTTGCAGCTGCTAGATCTGGTAGTCAAGTACCAGTACAGGTTTCAGAGGAAGCTTAAGGCATCATCTACAGTATCAATCTGCTTACAGAGGTTCAGAAAGGAGCTGTATGAATGTTTAAACTGATGGATTAACACAGTTTCCATGTAGGCTTCAAGAACTGAATCAAGGCACAAAGCTTACAAGTGCTGCTGAGAAGAGGAAGATTTCCAGGCCTTTTTATTCCAGGTAATAACACCTGGCTGAGAAATGTTTTGCAAAGCACTTATTGCTGACATCCCAGGAAAATACAGAAAGAAATCTAATCTTCTGGTGTCAGTTTGGGTCTACAGGACACATATGAATAGATGAATACAAAGCTACCATGTGACTTCCCGTTTGCTATTCATTCTCCAAGACATATTGTTGGTTTGTACTTAGCTAAACAGGGAGAATATTTTTCAGCAGAAGGTGAAGGAGCGTTACAGGAAGAACCTCCCTAGCTGTGACCTAGCACCATGCAGTTGTCCTATTTCGTACCATCATGGCTAGGAAATCTCTACAGAACTCCCACAGCCACCAAAGAAAATCATGCCAGGGAGAAATTCTGGCTTGCTTTATACACTCTTCTTCAGTAAGGATGTTCAGTTATTTAAACTTTCAGTCTTCCACGTTAGCATAGTATTTTCGCAATTCCCTTATCAGACACCTTTCTGCTTTAAATTACTCACTGCAGGAAAAGAGTGCTACATCACTCATGTGAAACACTGTCTGTGGCACCGGGTGAGCCAGGCATTGCACAGAAGGAGAGCACAGGTCAAAGCGAATGCATGGGGTGGTTGTTAGACAAACATGATGGTCCCAAGGGCCTCTTTCTACCATCGGTTCAACCGTGTGCCCAACTCCAGCAAAATTCAGCTGCGCAGTGTGGATGTGATCTCTGAATGGGTATCTTTCCCATGGATATACCTGTAAATACCAAAATATGGTATCTGGTGAAGAGAATAGAGGTGCAACTGTTTTGTTTTTTTTTATGGTGTGCTAGACTTAAAGCATCTTTCACATTCCACCAGTGAGCTCAGGAGCAGACTTCATAATCACAACGGGATCTCACTAAACTCAAGTTTGATGTTCATGTGTACTTCTACTACTGCATTAAGTACTAAGGGGAACATTCCTGCCTCTTTCAGAGTTCATTGAACTACACCTTTTCATTTCCAGAAGTGAAGTCAATTCATATAAAGTTGCTGGAAACCACTTGTTTTCAGCAAATATTTATTATCATCATCCCTGATGCACATTGTTTTTATTGTGTTTCAATGAAATCTCTAAAAGCAAAGTTTTCACCAATGGAAAAACACAATCTTTGGCAGAAATTTTCTATAATCTCCTAAGAGAGACTTCTGCCAACTGTTACTTTGACTGGTAAGTGAAGTAATGTGCAAATTGTTTCTGTTGTTAGAAGAATTCGTTTCAAAATCTGGTAGAAGAAACTCCTGTAAATCCACTATCAATCTGAAGCCACAACTCCTTGTTACACATCTACATAATGATACCACAGTGGAGTCATGACTTCAGTATGCCGTCGCATAACACACAGAAGTTGTGGTGGTTTAACACCAGCAGGAAATTAAACCCAAATAAACCACTCCCCTTATCCACGAAGCTTCCAGTAAGGGAGGGACAAAAGCAGAGTTTATGGGCTGAGAGAACAATTTCCTGAATGCAAAAAGCAGTGGAATAAGAAAGACGCAATAACAACAAAATGAATACCAAAAGTATACAAAGAGAGAAGGTGTTTTACCCACAAAAATGTATTCACCCTCAGGAACACAAACAAGATGGCGTATGCTCCTCATAGGTCACACCCACATGGCTTCCCCAGACACAGGCAATATGCCCTGCACCAGTCGAGAACAAGGGCCAGGGGGAGTTGGGGCTCCCACAGACAGTGTTTGCTGACACCTTGGGTGCCAAGGTTTTCCTGCCCAAGCCATGCTCCAGGGCATGATGTGGGAGGTGAAGAACAACCTGGACAGGCCCCCTGCAGCACTCAGCCCTGCCCTCCCTGCCACCAGGACAGCATGAAGGAAAACTACCTTCCCTAACAGGAATTTAGAGCCTTGCATCCATGCATACACAGCAGGTATGAAGACTGTTATGCCACTGCAACCTTATTAGTAACACCCACCAGGCCCAGAGCCACATTTTGCATGAACTAAAGCCAGTTTCCATTTGTAGCATGGAGAAACTGATCTGCAGACCTAATCTCAGCCAACTCAAGGGCTTACATTTCTATGCCTTTGCTGAGGTTAACCTCAAAAAGTAAAGTGTGCAAACAGTGCTAATGACAATTTTGGGACCCAGATCAGTTACAAATATGGTAATTTGAGCTATAGTGAGAAGCTGTTTGTGTTCTCTTTCTGCAATTTCCAGTTTTAAAACTTATTTGCCAAATCAATTCATTTATCTTTTTCAAATCTAGGAAACGTAATGAAGTATGGAAATCTTTTGGTGTAAGTGATTTTGGCTATATTGTGCAACAAGGCTACTAAGACATTGGGCTAGAATTGCTCATTGCAAACACTGTCCAAGAGCAGTCTTTCACGCCAAGAGAGAGTCTGATTTCTGCCTCTTCTGCTTGGCAGAAGTGTTTCCTCTGTGTGCCCAGCAGAAGACTCTCTACTGTGGACCAGAAGGTGCTTCCCAACACTTAAAAATCCCAGCTGGAGACATACTGTGTCATGTTTGTAATTCAGACAAGGCCTTTATTAGCACTGCAAAAAACAGGGATTTCTTGAGTGCTCTGTTGCCATCAGGCAGGGTGTGGTGCAAGGTTATTAAACTGCCTCTGCCACTTAGTTTTCATCTGACACATGCTTAATTGTGAGGATGTCCTTCCTCTTATTAGTGTTTGAATCAGTCCCACTGTTGATGAAAATGGTGTCCAAATAATGTTATACAGTAAAAAGTATTTAAAGCCACAGCCATAGTATTATGGTAGAGGCAAGTTCAGATGATGTTATGTCCTCACATTTCCCAGCATTATCCAGGAATAGCACTGTCTTATTCCTGATGGGCAGAGATGCAGTAGTTGACAAAGGGACTGGCCTGGATGCCCCTGTGGAGAGAGGAGGGCTGCACTGTAAGCCATAACGTTCTCTCTCTATTCAATCTCCTGCTATTTCTATTATTTATATGGAAAGAAACCAGTGATGAAGGTAGAATGAGAATGTGAAGAAGAAGGAAATGTGTGAAACGAGTAGCTTCTCAACCTTGTTGAATGGTTGGAGATATTACGTACTAGTAGCTGTTGATCAAAGGTGCAATGTTCAAATGACAAGGACTGATATTAGAGTCTAAGGTCAAAAGAAGGTTGATGTTCTGGCAGCAGGAACGAATTTCACAAGCTATATAGCTTTGCTATATCATAAATAGCTATAGTCCTTCCTTCCAGCTTTTAGTCCATCAAGGCATCAAATTACAGAGACAGTTTCAAATCTTGGAAGCCCCATGTGTTTTCTCCTAACCTCTGCTCCCCGAAGCCTACCTGTGATTGCCAGCTCCAAAAAACCAAGTAAATAAAACACTTTGGGGAGTGGGAACAGAATAATTAAGTATTGAAATAATCAGACTAGAAAACAGCATTCACCTTTGGAAAACATCTACACTGCTTTCTGCAGGGAGCAGAGACTGTTTTAAATGGCAACTGGAGGCAATGACAAGTCCTCTTCATTACTCCCCATGATGCAGAAACAGTCTCGCAAAAGGGAAGTTGTGGTCCATCCATAGTCCGGGTAAACAAGGCACCTGGAAAATAAGATAATCCACTCTTTCTAAAGCCAGCCCATGTTCTGGTATGGTTTCCTGGACAGCCCTGTACGTCCAGTTCCGACAAAGTCCCTTTAGACTGATTGCAAGAGGGAGTCCAATTCTGCCAGCTTAGTAAGTGCTGCATTCAGCCTACCTAAGCTGTCTTGTAAAAGAAGCATGGTTAGAGGTTAGTGGGAAACAGTAAGACAACTAAGCATGCAGCAGCTAACATAACTACACGCTTGGGGCAGAGAGGAGCAGGTGCTCTTCTGGATGACAGCCACAGGTCCAACTCTCAGTCTGTATGTTTTGATCGGGAGACTGCTGGCAACTGATCAACAAATGTGACCAAGGCTGACGTCTCCTGTTTGGAGGGTGGTTGTTGTGTGAGAGTGCATGTGTGTTTATAGCTAGAGTGGCGACAGATGACAGGGGTTAGGTACTCTGTTGCAGCAACTTCTGTGCTTCTCATGTTTTGCTTTTTTCTACTTTTTAGTTTTACTTTAGTCTAGACTATTTTGGCAAATATGGAGAGAGAGTAATAGAGAGTTTATATGTGATGTGTATATGTAAGGCTAGGTGTATTAGATTCTCGTTGGTGTGAATCTCTGCCTGGCTTACCACAGAAGAGATTTTAACCGAGTTCTGCCATTAGTTAGCACTTTAGTCTCAACACTGTAAGATTTGATGGTCCATTTTTCCTGAATTTCTTAAACTAATCTATAGCTGTGTTGCATTAAAAGGTAAAGACCTGTCCTGTCCACCCTTGCTTTGAAGTCTTTTGGGTTCACACCAGTACCTGGCATGCTCATCCAGTTCAGCTCACTCATCCAGCAGGAAGCTGTCACTTGGCTTTGAGGGCATTGTTTGCAGCCCAATGAGCTTGCTGCTACTGCTTAGAGCAGAAATGAGAATTGGCAGGAGAGGGAAGGGCCAGACTGTCTTTATTTCAGCACTAATCCTGGTTCAAATCAGCCTGAATTGCTTGGTAAACCACACCCAGAAATAGTTTCAAACTCTGTAAAGTTTTCACTTCAGTATCTGTTTTAGCAGAAAGTATTTCCATAAGCTCTGGTAAAACTGTCTAGATGCCAGTGGCTCTTGGCAGAAAATAAAACAGTCCTCTACCCACTTCCAGGGAAACAGCAACTATCCCAAATCCAGAAACACTAGCAGATCTGAGCTGGGAAAGCCTGTACCCTGGAGAATGTTTAACCAGGAAGGCAAGCCCTGCGTACCAACTGCACCCGTTCTGGAGAGGACAGCACCACAAATGCAGCTTTGTGGGATTGGCCTCTCCTGACTCACTGCCCTCCCTTCAGTACTAGGTTACTACTGTTAGCAAATGAAGAGTGACATCCACAGCCCTTTCCTTCTCTCCTCAAGCTCTCTGAGTACAGCTAATTCTGGCCCATCTGGTGATGAAGGCAGGGCTAGAACTGAAGAAAGGAAAAGGAAGTTTGCTGTGCTCCTGCCTGCACCACAGGATTCCTGTGGCACTGCTGAAGTCGCAGAGCCCTTCCTTGACCCAGCCCTCTGTCATGTGCTGACAGGTAATAGTCCTGCCCTGCCTGCAAGGGCTGGGCTGCAGCTCAGCTCAGGGAATACTTCTAAAACTAGTTCAAGTCTCAGTGCTGCAGAAGCTCTTGAGCTTTCAAATGACCGTAACTTTTGCTAAGCTCCTGAGAGCTGTATAGACTATGCTGGTCCTGCAGCACTGTCAAAGGTGCAGGACCTGTGCAGATGTGAGCCATTACCACCTCACCCCAACAGGTCCTGGACTTTACGTGCTGCGATAAAACAAGCATGGGGAGGAGAGAGGCTAGATGGAGGTGTGGATGAAAAGGCATAGAACATGAAGAAGAAATGTGGTACTACTCACCACTAAGCATTTGTAAGCAAAACTCATCTGTGTGTCATGTGTCCCCCTTCATCTCTTTCATTATATCCATCAGATATTTTTAGTCTATTGACTTTTGAATTTGTTGCTTTCCTTTCAGTCTGAAAAAAAGGGGTAAAATTCATGCTTTTATAGATAGGCAGCGGCTGCTGCAAATGTTGCTTCCTAAACCAATATAATGAGCAAGTTTAATTTTAAATTCAAAGTACTGTTACAAAGCAAGACTCAGTTTTCCATTTCTTGCACACCCAATACTGGTGCTTTCAAGACCTGAGTCTACATGACTCTGTCTGGGAAAACATTAAAAAAACAAACCAACAAATCATGCTAGTTCTGTCAGCGAGTCAGAAAGCATTTTCCTGTATTTGAACAAACCCTGATAAATTTAAGGGATGTTCTGTGATCCTGCTTCTGAAGAACGGTCTTTATTTAATCTGTTCACTCTTCACCCTCAAAAGAGCAGGGTTTCCCATGCTGTGGGTGGCACATGGCCCCAGTTGTCTGCAGGGGCCATGCTCCAGGACCAGCCTTCCAACAAAGGCACCACCACCCTGAGAGCTAGAGCAGAGGTCAGCTTGGACCCTGACAGCAGTCAAGTGTGACCAAGGATTAAGGCATTGCTTTTGGATGGCGGGTTTCCCAGGTATTGCAGCTGGATACCAGACTGTGGATGGTATCACAGCTAAACAATTCCTGTAGATTAGGGTGAACTTTTCTCTGAGTGGTCCGTGTTTTCTCACTCAAGAACTTACAGCACCTCTCTTCTCACCATTTGACCCTACTTATCCGGAAGGGGGTATTTTTTGTGTAACAGGATCAGCTGCAGACTCATCAATGATGCAGCCTCCTCACAATTCTCCCTGTCCCAGGATGTTTTCTGCACTGTGGGGAAGGTATGCAGATTGGGAAAGTCACACTTCATGTGAATGGAAGATGGTACTCATTTTTACAACTTCTAGAGTTTTTGTGTCTCTAAGTAGTATGTGTAATAAAAAGGAGTACAGAAAGCTATTTGTAATTTTATTTACCTGTATGTTTTGTCTTTTATTTACTGTATATGGAAACCCCATTAATTTATAAGGGCTTTGGAAATCTGTATTTGTGAATTATTCCCTCTTCATGTATAAAGCAAATGTACAGACCCATCAAAATAAATAAGTAGAAAGGACTGGGCTGTGCTGTGGGGAAAAGCTGTCCAGTTCAGGACAGGCAAAGGACTCCTCATTGCTTCAGATGTGGATAACAGCGGCCTTTACATCTGCTTCCAAAGTGCAGAGGCACAACTTTTACCTCTCCAGCAATTAAAAAAATACACTAGCAAGGATATGAGATACATTTGCATTGACTTAAAAGACATAAACCTGAAATGGAAATGCAAAGAAACAAAAATTCCTTCAAGTGGAAAATTAGAGACAGGTGAGAAGGGCGAAATGTAAACAAGCAGGTTTCCCGTGTAAGCAATCCTTCCAGGCTCAAGATTAGTCATTTTTCTATGTTAAAAACTGCTTTTTTCTTATTTTTTCTTGCTTAAATCTTTGAGGGTGTTTTCCTTCAACTGTTCAAAACTATCTCCAACAGTTGAGTACAGGCAAAAACTAAAAGAACTTGTAGTGCTAAGCAGAGGAGTCACCCAACCAGCCTGTGTGAAGATACTTCCCTGCACAAGTATTTTATGTAGGCAAAACCCACTAAGTACCTTTGAGAACTAAACTGAGAAGTCCAAATTTTGAAGATTTTGTTGGAAGCAAAGATCTTCTTGGAGGAAGTAATTTGTAGACATTCCCTTTTCTGATCTCATTTTCCCCTGCTAAGACAGGCAGTAAGCCAGGCATTTTCACTAACTAGGTATTTATCAATATTATTAGGGCAAGAGACAGAGTAGAGTTCCGTATTCTGAAGCTGAGTTTCTGTAAAGAGGAACCGGACTTTTTGATTTCCTCAGAAGAGCTGTTTTTGCAGTGTTACAACATGCAGCTCCCACCGGTGTCCACTGGAATTTAGTGAGTTTCTAAAAGCTGCCATTTGACAGCATCAATAACCAGGCATAAAAAGCATCTCTGATGTCTTCCTGGCTGTAGCAGTTTGTTTAACTGAGTAGTACTGAGAGAATAACATGCCTGTATCTCTCTGTAAGGAGGTTTCCAGGAGCTGCCTGCAGCTTACAGATGCAGAGACAGACACAGTTGCTGGCTCTCTAGCATAGACACAGGTAAGAAAGTTCAGTCTCGTCATCAAGGAAGAGTGGGAGGCAGTGTAAGGGGCTTTCTGAGAGCATCCTCAAAGGGCTCTAATGTGGTATATGCCAGCTAAGAGTTTCTTGTAATTGCAATTGTCACATGAAAGAGAAGAGAGACTGCAAGTGAATACAGAGAGATAGGCAACTGTGCAAACCCCAGTCTGTTGTGAGTCAGTTACAAGTGCCATGCACCTGGCAGTGTGAAGATGCTTCCAGCCAGCTCTTACACAAGTCCTACTCTAAGTTAATGCAGTCCCAGAGCCAAGAGCAGCTTTGACGCTTGCTTGCTTGCTTGCTTGCTTGCTCATTGTTAAACGTTAGAATAGTATTGCCTGCTACTTCCATCCTAAAAGTCATCCAGACTAGAACTGCAGGTGCTGCAGTTTGGTATGAATCATAGCGTAAATATTGCCACAGTCACTGCTTGTCACAAACAGGTTTATTTCAAAATGACCATTGCCAAATTCCTCCTTTGTTTAGCTGTTTTACAGTTCTTCCTCGATTCCTGTCAGCACACTTGCTGTTGGGAGGTGAGAGAGATTGTCTTGTTTTTGTCCCTCGTCACTCCTGGAGGCACAATCTGTACAATTCACCCCTGAAAGAAGGTGAGTGGTCTCTCATCTGACCATTCCATAAGACAAACAAACATGCTGATTTCACACAGTCTTTTTTTTTTTCGCAATAAAACCACAAATCTATTACATCCGATTTCCTGCACATCCTGTGTGCAATGAATTCTGGTAAAATAAGGGGAGGTGTCTGGTGCAGGGAGACCCTGGAGTGCGCTGCTGCACTGACTTAAGTCTCTGCCTGGGGACACAGCATTGCACAATCATCAAACTGCACAGCACAACTTGCCCTGACCCCATCTCCTCCCCTGTCTCACCTCCTGTCTGTCTGCACAGGGACTTCTGCGGAGATACAGAGGGCATTGCAGCAAAAGGGACACATCTCCCATCAGACCTCTAGCCATCCCACTGTCCTTTTGCAACATCGTGCCTTCAGGCTATCTGTCAGCCAGAGTAAGAATCCGATAAACAAGAGCACAAATCAAAAAACAACATTGTGACCTATTTAATGGGAAAAAGACTGTCGACCCAGGCTACTGGCAAAACTTGTTTCATTGCTATAGCTGCTAGCCACATAAGACGTGTGTGGGCACATGCATTTAAGTTACCATGCTAGCAGGGCTCCTGCTCCACATTTTTAAATGTCTCTGTAAAGGTTTGGTTGGGTGGGAATGTATCTAGGCATGCATCATACTACTTCTGCAGCAGCAAGAAGAGTCGGGGAGTTGTTTCTCAAAGGGAAGCATAATGCCTTTCTTGATCAACCATTCCAGGTACCGTATCTGCTCGTGTTAGTGGTGTGTGGATGTACCCCTCTGACGAGGCTGCATACCAAAGGCACTATAGAGGACACTGTTCTCCACTCCACCTTCTGCTGCATGCTTTCAGCTACCTCCTCCATGCAGATAGATAGCTGAGCAACAACCTGAGGAGAAGGAAAGCAAAAGTTTGCAGGGATGTTTACAGCACAGGGAATGACTTTTGAGTCAAAGAGAAGGGGGACAGGCAACAAAACAAACACATCTATTCCAGTCTGAGGAATCTCCAGAGAAATCAAATTATTCCAGTGGCAAAAGAAAACTCTACAGAGATGGTAAGAAAAGAAAGCTTAAAGCAAGGCTCAAAGACTAGTAGGAAAAAAAAAAAGCCATAACAAGGTCTATGTAAAACAGAAGCTTTGATCTTCTGCCCTAACCCTGCCAGTTTCCATGTACAAGTAATGTGACTGCTAATCTCATCTGTGAGTGGCATAGCTTCATCAACTCTTGCCTGAAGAAAATGTTCAGCTTTTGATGCTCAAAACTTTCTCCTCCACACATCAGTGCAATAATAATTTTAAGAGGAGAAACCAGGAGGGATTAGAGGAGCATGAGAAGCTTCCTTCTGTCATGAAACACTTTGTACACAAACAGCAACATCACCACCATAGATTCAGTAAATTCAAGCCCTCAGTTTGGACCCTTTGAACACTGGAGATATATATATATATGTGTATAAAACCATGAAATATTGCTGTAACACTTGTACAGGTTGAAACAAAACACTAGTCACCCTTATACACTTCATTGCAGAAAGTAACCCTGACAAAAACTGCTGTGTGGTCTTCACAGTAGTTTTGGGACAGGAAGAAAATTTTACAGTTCCACTTGGCCTCTATAGCATACAATTTGCTTACACAACTCTTAGAAATTTGTTAATTTCTCAAGTCAGGTGTCAAAAAACATCAGGTTACTCTCCATTTAGTCCTCTGAGAAATACTGTCTTAAACTGTACACTCTTCAAAAGACACTTTATTGAGTAGACTGCATATATGTGCCCTATAATTAATTAGTTTTTTATTTTAGTCGTCCTGAAATTTAGTACAGTGCCGGGAAAAAAAAAAAAAGATGCAGTGCATTACAAGTGCATAAAAGACTTAGTGTTATCAGCTATTCCCTGAGCAGAAAAAAAAATTCTTCCATCCCAGTGAAGCAAACAGCTTAGGTACTTAGGTCTTAGTCCTGCAAACATTTAAAAGTGTGTGTGTGCGTGCGTGTAGTTTGTTCATGTGAGTGAATTGACAGAATTATATGAGACCACCTCTGTGGATAACAATACAAGGCATGATTTTTCACTGTCTTCAGAAGTGGCATGACTGGAGGTTCCTGCCAAGTGTTGTTGAAATGCCATCTATAGAAATGGGAAAGAGTTCTATTTTTAAAAAGTGTATTGAATCATTAATTACTCGAGCAATATATTGACCTTTAGTGATGATTCTTTCATCTTAACTGCTTTTCTAAGACTCTTTCTTAGGAAAATGATTGATGTTTATTATCATTGTTGGTTTCTGCTACTGATGAGAAGCACATTATCACATCATACTTGGCAGTCGTAGGATTCTCAATCTTTAGTGATTTCACTAACCCCAGAAGACCACCTAATCAGAAACAGCCAAGCAGAAAAGCAAAACTCATCTTGCCTTTGCCTCCCCCTTTGTCTGTAGGATGCCTGCTTGCAGTGCAAAGTCTTGAGCTCCATAGACAAGGATGTTGCACTGCTCATTTGCTTCAATACACTTCTTTAGAAATGAAACACACAGTTTCTTTAGAAAAGAAGCACAGGTAGGAATTGTTCTTCTTAGCTACAATTCACATTCCAAGATCTATCAGACTTCAGTAATAACTTAGAGGTAGCTGTGGGATCTTCTGCAAATAAATGAGAGAGCAGCTGTGGAGATAGATGTCAACATGGATGGCAGAAGAAGTAGTGTGAGGGCAGAATCAATGCATTTTCATTATTGTTGGGACTCTCTTTTGTCTCCCTTTTCTCTCTGTATCTCTTCCCATCCTCACTGAGCAAGTGAAAGCTGTGCCACAGATTGGGGACCACTGCAGTGCAGCTGCCAAGCACTGGTTTGTAGCAGCTGTCGTCTCCCGCAGCAAAGGCTCTGGTTTAGTTTCTTTCTCTCCTATCAAAAAGCTGTCTTTCAGACAAGATGGAGATTTCTCCCTTTCATACCTGGCTTGTGATGGCTAATGTCCTCAAAAGATGCAGCAGGGAAATAGACACGTGGATGATGTGTTGCCCTAGGTCTTATATTCTCTAGGGGGAGAAAACAAACAGAAGATACTGTTGGTCTGACTAAGGGAGTGTGAGCAGGACAAGCGTGAATCTCACTCTATTCTGCATTGCCTACTTAGCAAAACTCTTACACACTTGCAACTCAGCCTATGTAAGGATGCATGGTAAGGCACTGTGTGCTTCACTATGATTCATGTGAAACTTGAATATTTTCTTGACTAGGAAAGCTGTTTGAGAAATGTGAGGTAACGGTGGTGGTTCCCAGAACACCAGAGGACAGAGAGGAATAAACTGGAAATACGGGGGAAACAGGCAACAAGCAAGTGAATTATGCATATACACAACTGCAAGTACATAACTGAAGGTAAGGATAAGGTTGTCTAGGGACCTGAGGATAAAACTGTTCCTTTATGATATACCTCCCTTGCTTAGCATTCACAAAGAGCCACCCACAGCCCTAGTATCTGCAGTCTTATTAAAAAAAACTCACTGCACCCTGCAGCTGAGTGTCTGTTAAC
Source organism: Picathartes gymnocephalus (assembly GCA_013390045.1). Classification (NCBI taxonomy): domain Eukaryota; kingdom Metazoa; phylum Chordata; class Aves; order Passeriformes; family Picathartidae; genus Picathartes; species Picathartes gymnocephalus. Next base: position 24,444 of record WEKY01048314.1, on the reverse strand, counting down.
ATACCTTTGCTCTAGTATGTGAGAACAAGTAACCAGTACCCTCTTGGATTTCTCTGCTTGAGGAGGAGAACAGCAAAAAGTCAGCCAAGACCTCACTGGGCCATGGTATTTCTAGACTCTTATTTTCTTCTTCAAGCCTGTAGTGAATTCAGGATGTAGAACTACATCTCAGCTGAATTGAATTACAAACTCAGTTGATGAATTTTTGTTTTCTTTCCAATGTTTTGCACAAAACAAATGGTTCAGGCCCTTTTCAAAGAACATACTAGCAATTTACCTTAAAACAAACAAACAAACAATCCAACAGTTTGAGAATTGGCTTTCATCTTCTGCCACTAAAGTGTGGGCGGTGCTGCAGTGACAAATATGCTGATTTGTCAGCCCAAAAAATTTGTTTCTGCAACCAGGCTCTAGCTAGGCAAATACGTAGAAACGAGTCCTGACAGCTGTGTGGAGGCTTTATAGAGACACTGGTCCTGAATTATTTTCAGGCTTGATCCCCTACTCCCTCACAGGTCTTGGTTAACAAAGCATTGTTAGTTAATGTTCATGGAAGAGGAAGGAGTTTAATCAATGTAAAATATTACCTTTAGTAGTGATACCATTACAGTAAGGTATTTTATTATCTCTTTTTTATTTTGTTTTGATTACCTTCAGTCAAGATGCAGCCAAAAATACACAATGTGCACTAATGCAGTATCTAGGGTGGCTGCTGACCTCTGCTTTTCTCAAAGGATAGTGATAAGGTGAGGCTAACACTTAATGAAATCAAACTCTAGAGTGAATGGTCTTGGTGATAAAGCTTGGGGGTAGGAGGGAGGAAAAGCTTATTTTTGCTATTTTTATTTTGAAGAATTTGAGGCATAGAAGAGCAATATAAAGGACTATGAACTGACTTGATGGATGGAAAAGTCAGGGGAAAATCCCACATATTCTGCTTAAGCCAACTATCAGTCACTTCTAGCAACTCTGTCCTTCGTCTGTCTTCATTTTCACTCTGCATTCAGCACACAGTCTTAGTCATCTGAGGGAAGATTAAGAGGAAGACCACTGGCGGCAGAGGGGCCCATGGCTGAGCAGATGGACTTCTACCTCACTGAGGTTACCGCAGGAGGAGCAAACAACCTCAGTGGCACTGGGTTTGTACAGGATCATCAGACAGGCACAAAATTTGCCTTGAGTCCAGGTGAAAAGGGCATGTTACAGCCAGAGATAAAACATGCAGACATATCCATGCTAGACATTCTGGTATCGTTTAAAAATATGTTCATATTGATTCCAGTTTGAAAGCTAACATGAAAAGCCAGACAGTTGTCTGAGTCAGAACTTTCTAAACTATTTCTTAAAGACTTTTTTGATGACTCTTTCATTTAATGTCTCCAGTCCCCTTCAGACAAACAAGGCAACTGAAGATTTGCATACTGGGCAATAGGCAATGTAGTTCTTAAATGTGGCCAAATACAGAAAGAAGTACGGGCTTGTCCCAGCTGGATTTTGCCACTTTTGCTTGGCTTGTCTTTCAGTGAGAAGCAAAGAAGAAGGGAAAACTGCTTTCTGACTGAAATCTGACTAGTCAACTCAACCAAGTCTAAGCCAGTATTTGATTAGAGAATTCTGATGTTTTAGTTTTAAATACTTCTTCAAGGGGAGACATTTTTAGTAATATTATGATGGAGCATTTTAGTTTAAATTATTATAGTATACTACAGACCTTTCTTTCTAGGCATTTTAATTTACAATCTGTGAATTGTTTAGGACAGTACAAATTCAGTCCATTGAACAACAGATGAAAAAATGTGTGTGATCCCAAGTTTGAGTTATGAATATATTTTCTCATGAAACCCAGGAAGAAAATAGCTGTATCAGTATGGAGCCATTCTTGGGTGTCCTTGCCTTGTTACAATGTAAGACTATTTAGGGTGGATGTCCAACTATGCTAATGTAGCCGTACTGTCTGAAAAAAAATAAAAAGTACAAAATTCAAACTTATTTGCTAGTTGGAAAAAAAAAAGGTAATCAAAAAAAATTTAATATTTACATTAATATTTGCCACTGTACATTTAACCAAAATAGTCACAAAATAAGGGTTTTTTTAGGTAAACTCTAGACTGCTGGTATGTTGATTCTTTTGTATATTTCTTCACTTGCTTTCTCCCTTCCTTCCTCTCTATCTTTCTTCATCACAGTACTTGGGAATTAGCCTTTTGCAAGCACTTTGTGAATTTACCTAGTTTCAGATCCAAGTGTCAGGACTGAGGGCGTCTGAAAATTTGCACTGAAACCTGCACCAAGGAAAGCCGTTATTAATAGACATGGTAACTGAAGCAGACTGCATTCACCCTGGCAAAACCCTTAAACACAGCCTCTGTTTTGAGCAGTTATTTGTTTAGCCAAAAACAAAGTCCGGGAAAAAAAAAGTCAGCTGGGGAAGAGGAAACAGCCGGCACTCTGTTTGGATTGCAGTGTGTGCTCAAGTGTCTGCTCGTCATGCTAATGGGAGGGCTTGGGATCACTGTCAGGGGGCAGGAGAGCAGAAGGCAACCCAGGTACACAGCATCGGGACAGCCTCTGAACAAAGGGGTATCACCACCACCTTTCCAGCCATGGACAAAGGCCAAGTTTTTTGCATTAAATCATGGATATGGTCAGTAACGAGTTGTTTGCAGGCCAGTGTGTAAAATAGCTTACTTAGCTTATATCCAAGTCTGACTTTGAGCAATAGAGCTCAGGGAGGGAGGAATCTGCAAGAAGAGGACACTGACGTGTTAATGGTGAGGCTTGGCTTGAGCAGGCCCCAGTTTTAGGCAGCTGCATCACAATCCAGCACAGTTGTAAACTACTGTAGGCACCAGCTTGATCACTCCAGGTCAGCCCACTTTTCTGGTAATGCACACACACAAAGAGATAGCCTGCTATAAGAGCAGAGGAAGACTGGTGACAAGGATGAGAAGTGATTGTATGAATACTGTGTCTGTCACTGTGCCCCTCTGCAAGCCCAAGGGCAAAGTCTAGTAAAATCCCTGTGGATGTTTCCGTATGGAGCAAGAGGCAATTGCACAAGCTTATATATAGCTGCTTATGAGACAAATTTGAGAAGCAGCATTCAGACCTCAGCTCTGCAGCTGCTGCACTATGTATGGCCTTGTCATGGAGCCATCAAGACACTGCTGTGATGTGAAACAGTTTACTAAAGTATCTTGTTTCATGCTGGCCACTAACTAAATCAGCTTCACCTCACATCCACATGAATGTCCTCTTTGCACACACTTTCAGTGGCACATGAACAACCAGTGTAGAAGTCATTTGCCTTCTGCTGTGCTGTCCTGAAGCTTGTGGTATACATTTAGGATGCCTCACGGGCTGAGGCTGATCAAAGGAGACATCAAAAGAAATTCTGCTCTACTGATAGTGCAAAGATTCAAATCAAGAAGGTCCTTGGTGGCCATAAAGGTTCTATAAAAGACCTGGTGTAGTGTGTCTGCCACAGTGATTAAACAGTTATTAAAATATTTGAAATTATAATGTAACTCTGACAGCTATTGCCAGCATCCTGAGAATCAATGGATTGAGAATGCTTCAACTGAATCTCAGAGACTGACAAGGCAATGAGCATTTCACTCATTTATATCACGTGTGTGTTCATATTCCCCAAACTACGTTACCTGTGCATTTATCTTGACTGTCAGAAATAGGGAAAAAGATGTGACATGTAACCATTTACCATGGCTAATCACGGTATTGAAGAGCCTATAGTGATTTGTTCATAGTCATTCATTTGATTTCAGTGGCCACAACTGCATATCAGTGCTTCTTCTTTCCTCAGTCTCTGTTTGTAAAGCAGGAATAACAGCAAGTGTGAGTCACCACTGCTCTTATCCCAAAAGCACATGCAGTCATTTTGCTCTTACCTGATTTTCAGGAAAACAAACTTTAGACCCGTATTTGATTGTTTCAATAGCCTCTCTCCCCTTCTGCAAGCAGCTTTTGTTTAATCTTCTCTCATATGATCTGTTAATGAAGCCCAGCCTGGAACTTTTAAGTTTAAAAATAATTCCCCACCTCACTCACAGTGTCTAACCTTATCATGGGGAATGCTTTTCAGCATGTCAGCTTGCCCTTTAGACACTAGTACTCTAAGAACAACAGGAGACAGACAGATTTGTCTTTCATGCCATCCAACTGTTTACAATGGCTTGCAGAAGCACAAACATCTTAGTCAAACACTAAAAGATTTATAGTTCTCTGAACTTTATTACTGTTTCCATCTCAAAATAGAAATGTTGGATCATTAAACAAAAACAAAATGTGATTTCAAATATTAAACAGTATGTGAAATCCTCCCCACACCTTCTTTGAAATCTGTTAAAATGCTTTCACTGTGATCTGTAGAGTACTGATGGGCAGTAAAAAACTGATCTTGGACAGAGGAACTTTACAATACCGACTGGATTTACAACTTTCAACTTGTAACAATAAAATTTTAAATTAGGAGAGTCAGGAAATGGCAAATACTTCTGTGTATTTTTTTTTTAATATCCTTCTTAGTATAAGGAGGAAAAAACACCTTTAAATTTTAGACAAACATCAATACAATGTGAAAATTATTCTATATTTGTGAACTTCTACATCAACAATTCAAGATGATACTTCCCTGCATACTCCACTATTACCCCCAGTTAGCTTTCAAAATCACAAATTTCCCAAAACACAGAAATTGCTACCTGCCAGAAATCAGGAGTAGACATTGAGTAATGAATGAGAAATCAATCGAATTAAGTTTAAAATTTTAAGCATTTGAGTTACACCATGGTCAAAGCTTCACAGCTGACTTCAAACACGACTTCTCATTTAACATCTATTAAAAAAAAATTAAGATAAAAGAAAAAAGAAAACAAAATAAACTTTTTTTTCCCCCACACAAAAATACCTTCATCAAAAAACCTCACAGGAACAGAATACTGCTTCTGAGAAACCGTAACCCTGAAGTAATGGAGGACCACCCCCCCCCAGTCTTTCTTGCAAGGCAAGCAATCCCTTGCATCATTTCCCAGCTCATGTGACTAGGTGAGACATTGAGATGCAAACGAAGTCGTCTCTGTCTTGTGGGCCAGAAGAGAAGCTGGAATGTGGTTTCTTATCTAGCACTTGGGTGAGGAAATGGTGATTCTGGTAGATCACAAGACCACTAAAAACAAAGAAGTGTTTCAGAAGGATTGTGTCGCTGTTCCTCAGCCATCTCCCAGGTCTTCGGAACACTCACTGAACCCTACCTGGGTTCCCCTGAAGCAAATGCTGCTTCCTTTTCTAAACTAATAGTGATGCAACTAACCTCTTTATGGGTTATGCTCCAGCTGAAGCAGTTTGAATCTTATATTTTACTAGGGAGAATCCAAAACAAAGATTCTTAAGAGGCTACTTATGAATTAATGTTGTTAATCCCAGAGGGACATTATTAACTCCAGAGCCACTTCAGATCTGTGGTGAGGAATGCCTAGGCTGTGGGAGAAAGCTGGTTATTTTAATGGAACTGCACGGAAGAAGAGAAACAGCTCATGTTTATTTGGTAGCCTTTTTCCCAGGCATGTTCAAATCAATTTAGGTTAAAAATATCTGCAGTTCCTAAAACTTTTCTGAGTGTGCCACTAATAATAAGTATCAAAACAAGCAGCATAGGGATATTCCTACTGCAATTGTTTTCTCACGTTCTCCCAGCTTTCTGAAGCAGTCACTCTGGTTTTGGAAATTAACTGTGCTTTCTTCCTGTAAGAAGAATCTTTACCATAAGGTAGAAGAAAATGGTGATTATTTTTTAGAAAATAAAGTTGACCTGTATTTTTTAAAGTTTCATTTTCCTAAAGACAAATAAGACTATTTCTTACACACAAATCAGACTCTGGGATGTAAAATCAGCAGACTGATCTCTGCAATGTAACTGTGATTTTCTAAACTGGATCAATTTTTGGCTGAACAGAAGTACATATGAGACTTGAATTTTTAAATTTGTTTTAATTTTCTTCTTTCTGTTTGTTTTGGTAGCATCTAATGGAAGCTGGTCAGTGAAAGCTTGCTATGAAATACAGTAATTTGCATTTTAGGCAAAATAGCTGGAGTTTTGCATATGTAGAGTTCCTCAAAAGCCGGGGTTTTTTTTAAAAAAACAGTTTGTAAAGTTATCCTCCAAAATGGAGGGATTTAAAGTAATGGACAAGTGTCCTCCTTCCAAGTTTTGATCTTTGGATTTTTGCAGAAAGAACTCTGACTCTGACATGTGATTAGCACGGCTAGCTAGGTCTCCTCTGGACTGGATGCCATCAACTGAGCTTTTAAGCAGCAGAACTGAAGGAGGTCTTGATTTCACCCGTTCTCTCCGCTAACCTAGACAGAGTACATTGCTCAGTCCTCACAGAGTTGTTTTCAATAGAGCAAAGGCTGCTACAGCTGGTATGACTGCAGCATACTGTCACAAGGTTGCACAGTTTGATGGAAAATTATTTCCATCAGTATCTGCCCAGTTATTACCTGTACCTGCTGCCACTGACACTCTGTTCACTTTAGCAGACCATCACCACACTGCGCTTACAGTTTGGCTTGTGAACACATCGTGGTGCACAGGCAGGAGCAGTAGGGACAGTAACAGAGGGATGCCTAGTAGCTGTGTCATATGGTGTTTTTACCTTGCCTGAAATGTTGCACAGCTGCTGCAACATGGTTGTCAGTGTTCATGTTGATGCAATATAATAAAATTCTCAGAGAGGAAATATGCATCCAGGAGTTGGAGGTAGTCCTAGGCCAGCTTCCTATCACAGGTTTCTAAATGGCACTCATGATGACCAAATTCTGACCTTGGCTGTTGCTTTGCTGATTTCCCTTGCATATGCTTACATTTCTGCACCTGGGCTATCAAACTTCCTTAGCAAAATATCTGAGGAATTGATATATCCACGCAACACTTATGACTCAGTACAAGCCTAAGTCAACATGCTGAAAGTATTCCTGTCTCCTTCAAGGATTTCAACAAATGCTCAGCTAAGATTTCCCTATGTATAGTTATTAAATAAACTGGTAGAGTGAATTTACCTTCATAGTAAAAACGGTATTTCACTCCTCTGTGTGTGTGTGTGTACACACACCAAGAATGTCCAGGAGGAGAGAACAGCACAGGGGTATCATATGTTAGCTGACTGCAAGGTAACTTCCCCAAAGAGACAGGACCTCATATCATCCAGAAAAGCATCAGTTTGTCTTGGTGCATCTCAGGGCACATTACAGAACAGCAGACATGTGACTTATGGTGCAAGACCTTCTTAATTTAGACACTACCTCCTGTCATGCTAGCTAAACATCTTGTCCTTTAAGAAAAGGACTCCTTGTCCATAGTTCATTGATAATTTACTTGTAGCCTTTCAATGCTCAGTCAATACTAGATACAACTGCATAAACAAAGCTAACTTAAAAAGGACTGAGAAATCCGATTGCACAAAAAATATCAGCAAAAAGCTGTAAAGTATTTTCAAATGTCACACATCTCAAAAAAACCCAAAACCCAAGATAAAAAAACGTATCCCTTATTACGAGTTAATCAACCTAGATGATGTACATCTAACTCTCCTGAGGTATTTAAAAGTGTATTGATTGTGAAGTGAAAAGTTTCATGCTGGAAAGATACAAACACATAGGGGACTTGCACAAGTACTTTAAAAAGACAAGACAACTGCTCCAACGTATCTTTATATATTTGGGTCTGTGAGGTTTCCTTGGGCGAAAGAGTGCTCCTGAGATTATCTGGGTAAGGAAACACGTATTTCTTGTTTTAGCAATATGCTGTGTGTCTTAAGGCATCAGAAAAGTGAGAAGTACATATCATACGATTTCTTCCTTTTTACTGTTGTGTAAGTCTGCAAATCCTGATTTTTACACTAAATATATGCTCTAAAGTTTGTAAGCTAAAGCCATCAGCAATGCTAGCTCTACAAGGGTTTAAGGTTGAACCTCGCACAACTTGCAGTTATTCTACTACTGTAGACAAGTTCCCTGTTAAAAATCAAAGTTTGTCTACTACTGCTTACATGAAAACCAAGACTATACGTAAACCTACTAGTATCTCATCTGTGCTGCAGCTCTTCATGTCACAGTGTTTTCCAGCAGGTATTATTGGATGCTATGCACATAAACACTAGCCACACTGGTGTTAAACCACCTTTTACCGAGCTTGGGTCCAGAGGCAGAAAAAAAAAGGAAAACAAACGAACAGAAAACCCAAACAAAAAAGAAAATCTCCAAAGAAAAAACAATAAAGCAGTTTTCAGATACTAAAACATGGGGAAATAAAAGGACTTTGCTGGAAATGTTTCTGGCAGCAGTGTCACCGCCATGCTGCTGTGCCCACTGGGAGATGCGTCCTCACACCTGGCTGGTGCCAGCCTCGTGGAAGTGGCCCTGCCGGCCGTGTTCAACACCACTTGTGGCAGAGTTGCAAAGGCAGCAGCTGTCCCAGCTAGGGCTGCTGTCGGGCACCCAGGGCCAGAGGCCACCGGGGCAGCACGGGAGCCGCCGCAACAACCTGACCCGAGCAGGTGCCCTCACCGGGAGCACACGGCGCTGAGGCTGCCAAGACCGGCCATCCGTGTCTCTTTGCCTCTAGACTTAGTCTTTCCTTCGTTTTGCTAGCTGACCACTTTAAAATCCTCCGGGTTAAATTCCACCAGGCTTAGCGTGCTGCCACTATCTCTGGCCCGACAGCGCCCGGAGTAAGTACTGGGACAAACACTGCCCAACGTAGCGGCTCTGGCGCTGCAGCATAGCCCCAGGAAGGCCCCGTACCACCTCCAGACACTCCCGACCCCGTCCCGGGGATGATGCGGGGCAGCCTGGGCGGACCC
>WEKY01048314.1:0-15483 GCA_013390045.1 Picathartes gymnocephalus | reverse complement strand
GGCCGGGATAAGAAGGGCCGCAGCGAGCAAGCGTCCCTGGGCAGACGAGTCAGGAGTGCGGCGGAGACCCTCAAGGGTGGTGAGCGCGGGCTGCGAGGTGGGGGAGCATGGAGAGGGCCAGCCTCGGCCGCGCCCTTGTCCCGCGGTGGGGCGGCTCCTGCCGGGAAGGAGCCGCCATTCCAGCCGCTCCTTCGGGAGGCTACCGACTGCGCACCCCGCGTCGCTGCCCCGCCGCCTGGGCTTGTTTACAGTCGCGGCCGAGGGCGGGGCGGGGACAGCGCGGGGTGCTCGGCTCCCGCCGACCGCTGGAGGAGGGCGCGCGGGCGGCCTCGGGCCTGGCATCCCCCGCGCTCGGGGAGCCCTGCCTGACCGCTGTTCCTCCGTCCTTGGCAGGTCTGCCAGCATGAACCCATTCCTCACCACGCTGTGCCTCTGCTTGGGCGTGGTTCTCGGCGCGCCGAGGCTAGACCCCGAGCTGGACGGCCACTGGCAGCTGTGGAAGTCGTGGCACAAGAAGGACTATCATGAGGTGAGCCCCTGGGGTACGCGTTCCGCTGAGCCAGCGCTGAGCGAGCGCTGAGCGCACGGAGCTGGGCCCCACCAGCTGAGTCATGTCTGCTTTGTTACAACGCCGGCTATGGCCAGCGCTTGGGAAGCATAATCCTTCTCTTCCCAGGCTCCTTTCCTGTTTGTGCGTTGACTCAGCTGCACTGAGCTCGTTGTTTTTGTTATGAGGGCAGCAGAAAGACCACCTCTTAAGCAGCGTTCAGGCTTGCCATTCGGGAAGTCTCCATTTGCCCGAGTATTATAAGCCTTAGAAGGCTTGTTGTCACGCAAGCAAACTTGGTTCGAATTGCCTCCTTGAAGTAAGCTGTTTTTTTGGCCCCTTAGAGAGAGGAAGGCTGGAGGAGAGTGGTGTGGGAGAAGAATCTGAAAATGATTGAAATCCATAATCTGGATCATGCATTAGGAAAACACAGCTACAAGTTGGGAATGAATCAGTTTGGCGACATGGTATGTATAGAGGGTATGTATAGAGACATGTAATGTACAGTTCTGAATAATGATGTGTAACAGATATACGACTGCATATATTGATTTGTTTTTCAGACAACTGAGGAGTTCAGACAGCTGATGAATGGTTATGTACACAAGAAATCAGAAAGAAAATACAGAGGATCCCAGTTTCTTGAGCCTAACTTCCTGGAAGCGCCACGATCAGTAGATTGGCGAGAGAAGGGATATGTAACTCCAGTTAAGGACCAGGTACTATTTGATGGTGAATTTCTAACCAGTTACAGCTCCAGTTTCCTGAATGCTCCATCCTCTTTCATAGAGGAAAAAAACTGTACCTGTTTAATGATGCCTAGTACAAACTTACTAAACTAAGCACCATTTTGTAACTGTCTGGGTTTGTAACTTAGGATTTCAATTTATACTTCAGGGTCAGTGTGGCTCTTGCTGGGCTTTCAGCACAACAGGAGCTCTTGAAGGGCAGCACTTCAGGAAGACCGGCAAACTTGTTTCACTGAGTGAGCAGAATCTGGTGGACTGCTCTCGCCCTGAAGGCAATCAAGGTTGTAATGGTGGTCTCATGGACCAGGCTTTCCAATACGTGCAGGATAATGGTGGCATTGATTCAGAGGAATCCTACCCATATACTGCGAAGGTAAGTGGAATAGCTGAACTTGCATTGCAGGTGTTATGTCTTCTGTGAGGAAAAAATTGTGTGATGGAAACTCATACCTAGAAAGGAAATGTCTGTATAGAGATCAGTGCATCTGTAATTCCGGTTGCATCTTTGCTAAGAAAACTAGCGTGACTGCTAGCCCTAGTAGGAATCATGTACTGCACTGGTCTCTGAGGTCAAAATCTTGACAGACCAGTTAGAAAAACTGGAGCAAGTATTCTTGTTCCTCCCCCTCATTGCCTTCTATCATGCCTTATCTTGGTTGCCACACCAAACCAAGAACCCAGCCCTTGTCAACAGTGCTACTTAGTGGTAGGACAGCAATTCATCTTCCCGTAACTGACCTATTACAGTGTTGCTACCTACAGACCACCTAAAGCTTGGGGCTAGTGTCAGTTGGATTTTTAACAACAGTTGTTGTTAATGCCTTGAGTTCTGTTTCTGGGCTAAATGTGCATAAATGGAGATACTGGACAGGCTTTTAAAATCCCTCTAATGATCTATCAAATGTTAAGCAGATACAAGATGAGGAAAGAGCAGTAGTCATTTGTGGTGTCAGTTCAGAGCCCATAGTTTGTGGTTTTCACCTCTTAAGAGTTCTGTTGACTGTAGAGCATCTTTTCTTTCGGCTTGTTTTGTGCTGTCTTAGTGGCCAACAGCAATACCATTTGTTATGAACACCGTTGGATCTGGGTTCCTGTTCACCTGTATCCCTGTAATCTAAATTTTTTCCTGATTTTGGCTGTTGTAGAGATCCCACTTGATTATAGGAAGTGCCTAAATTGCTGAGTACAAAAAGTAAGCAATTGAGCTGTAGTCTGTGTTCATTTAGTAGGGGGGAAATGTTGGTACTAACCTGTAATGCAGGTAAGGGAAGGATGTGCTTGCTTGGATTTGTTTGTTTCACATGGCCTGATGTCCAAACTAGGCCTCACCTCTCTTCTACTGTAAATGTGTGTGACATCAGCGGTTCAGGCTTCACTGTNAAAAAAAACCAAAAAAAAAACAACCCAACAAAACCAAACCCAAGAAACAAACAAACAAAAACCCATCAGAGATACCGCCCCCAAATGTTGTGTGTAAGGCCATGTAATACAAATTCCTAACTTTCAAGTCATTCTATACAGCTTTTCAAGCATGTTAAAATTGTGGATTTTAAGTGCTTGCTCAATGAGCAGTTTCTGGATTGCTTTGTAATTAATGAATACTTGGCTTTCTTCCATTGCCCATTAAGGCATTCTGGGCTTCTTTCTCCTTCCTTTAAAGATATTTGTCCTGCCTGCCAAACAGGGCAGAGTTCCAGAATGTGGTGGCCCTCTGCACCCCAGTAAAGTTGGTGGGGATTTTTTGGGCCCCACTCTCCTTTTCTTTTTTCTGTACTTCAGAGATACTCAGAAGCACTTGTTTTGTACTCTGTTCTCCTTGTAAAGCACTGCTGAGGCAATTGGATCCTCTTCTGTCCCTTGCTTCCAAAGCAGTAAAGTCACAGAATGTCTGGTAGTTCTGTGCTCACCTGTGTGTTAAATGGAAAACTGTGTAATAACTACAGCTGTCTCTACTTAGGATGATGAAGACTGTCGCTACAAGGCAGAATACAATGCTGCTAATGACACTGGCTTTGTTGACATCCCTCAAGGACACGAAAGAGCTCTCATGAAAGCAGTTGCAGCTGTGGGTCCAGTGTCTGTTGCTATTGATGCAGGCCATTCTTCATTTCAGTTCTATCAGTCAGGTAGGGATTTGTTAATTACTTTTATTGAGAGAACTGGTTTTTTTAAATTACTCAATATTCATTACCCTACAGTTAAATAGACAAGAAAAACCCCAGGTATGGTAATTCAGAAGTCATTTTAATTCTAGATCAGGTTTTCCACATGTATTTCTCTTGCATATGTGTCTACTTGTCCCTCAGTTTTTGCCATGATAAAATTCACTTACTCTAACTGTCAAGAAGCTGTGCAACATTTAAGTTGAAGTAAACAAAGCTGCTTCTGAGGGAGAACGGTTTTCTACACATGATTGCTCATGAGTGAACTTACACCTTCGCAGGTATCTACTATGAACCAGACTGCAGCAGTGAGGACTTGGACCATGGTGTTCTGGTTGTAGGTTATGGCTTTGAGGGGGAAGATGTAGATGGGAAGAAATACTGGATTGTTAAGAACAGGTAAGATCTGTGTCACGTATCCAGGCTAGAATAGAAGGTAGTTTGTCACTTGTAAGGGGACAGGTAAAAAGACAACAGTAATTAAAATCTGTGTGTGGGAAACCTGGAGATTGTTTTCAGATTGTGTGATATGACAAAAGGTAAAATCCAATTTGTGCTGCTAGCAGCCTAATAAAGTAGGTCCTAAGCAGCCATCTTATTCTGCTTGTTCAGTTAATTTAAGGGAGCTCAGTTCTGAAACAGCCTGTGAATCTAGTAGATATTAAAGGAGTGGAGCAGAAGGAATCAACAGGAAGCCTGCTTGTGGGGCTGTAATGGATTTTTTTGGAAGTGGAGTGCTGCTCACTTCTGTGAAATAGGATAAGACTTTAACTTTAAAGATGGAGTTACCTCTTAGGTTGGAGGGAAAATAAATTAATGCCGAAGGGCACATCACATGGGCTTGTCTCATGTTCTCAGCATTACTGGGGCACCACCCTCAAATGCTGTTTGCAGCCTTTGACTTCACTTAAATTGCCTGGGAACAGTATCTGAGCTTCAGGCACCTGTAGTCAAGGTTTGCACATCCATGTGACTACGTCGTGAGAAAATGGCTGCATTCTTGAGTTCTGTGAGCTTGGGATGCCTCCTGGGATGCTTTTAATTGCCGGACAATTTAGTTTTTGGCTGGAGCTATTTTGGATTTTCTCCACAAGTGTGGAAGGCAGCAGTTTTCAGTTTTAAACATTTACAGGGGAAGGCAGTAAATAAGTAACTTCTGAATATGTAAACAAACCCTTTGCTTTTGTTTTCAGCTGGGGAGAGAAGTGGGGTGACAAAGGATATATCTACATGGCCAAGGACAGGAAGAACCACTGTGGAATAGCAACAGCTGCTAGCTATCCACTCGTATAATTTGAAGACTGAACATTTCAGTACAAGAGGGGATTTAAACTGAATGACCAAACCCATGTTCACATGTGTTGGCCTTGTGTCTTTGAAAACTCAACTTGATTTTTAAAACTCTTGAAGTATATTTTACATGTTGGTGGCATGCCACTTGTTTAAATTAATGTAAATGTTGGTATGTAAACAGCTTGTAATATTGCTGGCTTTTGACTGCTTAATCCTATAGATTCTTTGTATTTTTCCTTTTTTTTTTTTAATTGCAATGTGTCCAAAGGTTTACTTTTTAAATAAATACTTAAATTCCACTATATACAGATGACTTGGCATTTTTGTCTTTTTTTTCTACTTGGGACTTTTGTCAAATAGGCATCCTAAATTGTACTCTTAGGTGGAGTCTATATGTGTGCACCTCTTTCTCCATTGGTCACTAAAATGCAGCCCTATCTGGGAATGGCTAATAGCTATTTTAATAAGGAATGTAGAATTTATGATACAGATTATTTAAAATGGGAAGTGGAAAAGTACCTCTGGTTCCTTGTGTCTCATAACAAAGATCATTATCTTCTGTGTGCAGCATCTGATCTTCACTTAGCTTTTAATTCTGTTAATGTTTTCTTAATGGCACCTCAAGGTACCGCACTTGGTGTAGTTTGAGCAGTTGTGTCCTTTTGAGCATTATAGCAGGAACACAGCACACCTGCACTGTTCAGAGGGCTTGCTTCTGGAGATATGTAGAACACAGGGTATTATCTCCCCTTGTACCAGCTTCAGCTGGAGGAGGAAGGGGGATAAGGGAGAAATGATGTCCCAATGGAAAGTGATGTTGGACTGCCTTTGTTACCTGTATACTTAATGACTGACTTAGCTGAGGTGATTTACACAATGCCCTATATGTCCTTTTCTCTCTGCAGGTATGTCTGCTGCTGAAACACGAGTATTAGCTGTTACATGCTACTGTTCAGGTGTGTTTTGGGTACCAGTAGTTCCTGTAGGGGATGGTAAATACTAGAAACAGTAGGGGGAGGAGGCTTGCCTTGGCTTTTGGGTATGGACATCACCTCTTGCTCTTGGGGTATAAGTGAAGGAGGTGTAGTTCTGAGTCATAACTAGCACAAGTTCTGAGTTCATGCACCCATAGATTTTTGTGCACAGTATCTTTTCAGAATCTGATAGCTGTGCACACAAAGGAACACTTAGATCAGAACTTGTGGAAGATTAATTTCCTTATAGTTGATAATACAAGTCTTAAGGGTTGCATTTAATAAACTCTAATGTTAAAGAGAAAAATTAGGTGGGTTATCCATAATAATAATTGTGAGTTGTTAATACACTGCTTGTAGATGAATTCTTTCAGCCTGAATTTCCCAAGTTTGGTTTGCTATTTTTTTTAAAGGAAGAGCCTCACTCAGCCCAGTGGCTATTTAACAAGCCACAGAGCAGAAATACTGGTTCGAACTAAGCTATTAAGTTGACTTGAGAAGCCAGTTATGGAGAGCATCCACACTGCTTGGGTAAGCAATGGAGGAAATATTACGGAGTTCACCACGTGGTCCTCTAAAGGCTGATACTCAGAAGGAGATAACAATGGTCTGGACATTCAAAATGAGAGCCAGGAGCAAAATGCTGCCAAGAGAAGGGACTGTGTAAGTTCCTTGTGCAGAAGATGATTTTCATTCTTGCTTCCAGTACTGGGAATGGACTGAGACCTTTCTCTCTTGACACTTTTTAATCCTGGAAGCTGATGTTACTGTGAGCCTGGTAGTGCTTCATGCTTTGGGTTTTCTTTACTGGCTAAAACAGAGGTGAGACCAGTACAAAGTTTGCTGGGACTTGAACTGCTAAAAAAGTGGGCAACAGGGAAAGGTGTTTGCTTGCAAAATCCAGGGTTAAAAAAAGTTGCTGGGAGAAGAGGTATTTTTTATGAGCTGATGGGAAATGAAAAGGAAGTAACTTTCCAAATGTGTGCACATGCATATGCATTGTAGCTCACAAAAGAGGCATGAGCCTTTGACTTTTTAGAAAAAATGTGACAATGCAGCTATTTGTGTGGATTAAAACTTGCTGACTGTTCTAGCTGTACATCCTCCCCAGAGTGGAATAATAAAGAAGGGGACAGGGTAAGCCAGGTCATGTAGATAACTCAATATTTACAGAATCTTAAGTAACAACTTCAGCCAGAATTGCCTTACATGACACTATAAAGACTAAAATTTTTGTATAAGTTGCGGTTTGTGTAAGATTTTTTCTTAGGAACACTACACATTTCAAGAACAATATTAAATCTGGTTTTGTGATTCCACTGCAGTGGCCCTATCTTCTGTAAAGCTGTTTTATTTACTTCAGAAATGCTATAGTAAAGTAGCAAATGATTCCACAGTGGTATATATGCTGCTGGGGAAAGTGTTACCTCTGTCCAGAGTTCTTCCTTTGTGAAGATACAGTAAGTGCATGTTATGTTTGGTCACAGAAAGCTCCAGAGTTGTTCCCAGACAGCTATGGTAATTAAAGCTCCTGATTACTGTCCCAGTGTTTTCTTTCTAAAGCTTCCTTTGGTTCTATAATCTTGCTGATAGCTGAAGCTGCATTTAAAAGATGTGTTACTTTAAAATATACTCATCCACATGTATTATCAGTAAAAAATCCTATCCGTACTGGCTGGTTCAAGCCCTGTCTGAATTACAGCTACTGTTGTTAATGGGGTCTTACACATATCTAAATACATGATCTGGGCACTATATTACATGTGTTCTAGATGGCAGTTCTGTACAGTGATAAACCTTTGCAGTCCTGGTTTGCTAGCATCTTAATTGCGAAAATGCACTTTTTTTATTGGAATTTGGGAAGAAAAAAAGGTTTTGCATTTGGTTTTCATGTGCTGATGCTTCTTAGACTGCTCTTGTCCTAAAGCTCCCTTGGCAGTTTCTCCGCTCCGCTTGTTGAATGTATTTATCACTCACTGGACCTGAGTTTTTAAAGACATGTATTCTTGAGGTAAGGAAAGTAATGAAATTAAATTATTTCACTTACACGCAAAGTTCTTATTATTTAGAGTCTGGTGAGAAATGGATTTAACTGTCATGGAGGAAACTATTTTCCCTTAAGAGCACTCAGTTTCTCAAACTATCTGTGACTGCTGGGTAGAACAGACTTTTGGTCGGTTTTTTTTTAATGTGACTGGTTTTTGTCTTTGCTAATGTTAAATCAATTTCCAAACATTAACAGTGAAACAAATAATTTTATTATTCTGCTACAGAATAAAGTCATTTTCAAAATGCTTTGAAGAACTATGGTAACAAAATATTTGTCATCTCATGCTGTGAAAACCTTACAGGAAAGGTAAATGTGATTAATTGTATCAGTGAAGGTTTTCTATAATGAATGATTAACTGTTGATCTGCATAACTGCACTCAGAAAATGTAGTTCTGAGACAACCATAGACAGGAAAATGGGAATATGCACTTCAAAAAATCCCAGAAATGAGCTTCCAAATATGTTATGCAGCATTTGCTCCTTAATCTCCTTGATGAAATAACAAATCCTGTCCTATGTCTCTTAAGCTTAATGCCAGCTAATCAGCTTTTACATATTAGAGATTGACTGCAGTTTCTGGCCATTAACCAAGGAATTGGGCATACCCTGAGGGTTGTCATAATGTAACTTGATGGTTCTGCTTTCTAGCTCTCTTTCGACCTTACCAAGATGTACAACAGATTGAGCGCCTATTTTTATTTGCTGTCCATACGATACTCTTCAGTCTTTTTGCTGGGAAGTCATAGCAGGAAATGCTGACTCAACTAATACACTGTTTTGAAGAAATAATTGTTTAAATCAGTAATGGGGATGTTATTATCTTATTTGCTAATCACAGTTTTATTGAATCACGAGTGAAATTTTGGGTAAGCACAGGGCTACCTAAAGCATTTGCAAGAAAGGCTAAAATCCTACACAAAATTTCATTCACAATTCACAAAACTGAACTGAGGTGATACTCAATAAGGCTCTTCTGAAAACAGACAGGGAGCCCCATCAGGAACTTCGTTGAGGGGAGCAGGAGGGTTGACCACAGGGTGGAGACTTGATCCATGGATTTTAGATAGATAAGGAGTCTCAGAAGAATCTCAGAAGGGGTCACTTCCATTTGTGTTCACAAATGAACTTGACTGCTTCCCCCCCCCCACCTCCCCCGGTCAGTTGCACAGAGATTTATTGTCCAGTGGTCTTAAAACGTGGTTTCTGCAACAGGTTTTGTTTCCATCCTGCCTGTTTTCTGCTGAAGAGCTATCACCAACCTCTGTGCGCAAAGGAGCAAAGAAACCATAGTGATAGGCATTTGTAAAATACTCGTTGGATTCTTTTTTACAATGCTTCCTTCTTGACAGCTCTCACCACATCTAGGAGATCCAAAACCTACTTCTGAATGAAACCTGTTAGACTTTCCCAATAAAGTGATGCTGAGAAACACATTGTAGAAGTAGCACTGTGTGTTGTCAGGTGTGGTGCTGCAGTGCTGATACCGGGTACAGTATCTGCAGTCCTGGTTTGGGAAGAAGTGCTCAAAGATGGAGCAGAGTCAGAGAGGGAGCTACTGCCCTCCCCACCACCTTTAGAAGGCTGTTCCAGTGGCTTTGTGAAGTCCTCTAGGGAAAGACTGCTGTTGGTCTGTGATCTCAGCAAAGAAGAGATGATTTTCCAGCCTTGTAAGTGTTGTTCATATGCTTAGTGACACTTTGGACATTCACCTGGAATTAACTTTGTGTTTCGATATTCTTTGTGCTATTGTGTATTCCTCCAGGATGAGAATGGTTTAGGTGTGCTCCCCTGGGGTGCCACTGAGGGCCGTCTGAAGCTATTACAGCTATTACTTCCTGCTGCTACTAGAAAAAATTGCACTCTCGGGAACTGCCATGGAAATATTCTAAGTTCTATTGAGTAAGTTTTTTGTTTTTTTTTTTTTTTAACTGCTAGTGAAATCTTCCTGCACAGCATGCATGCCATGACATAGAACTGTTTCAAATAAATGCTGGGCTACTAGGCACTCAAACAGGCTTAGGGTGTCTGGGAAGTTGATGCTGAAGCAGGTGGTTGAGAACTCCTTAAGGCTGTAGCATGTCTTGGAACACATTTGCTTAAAATCCAAAGGTCAAATAAGGCGGCTTCAGAGCTGCCAAGTCAGGTGTTTCTTCCCACAAAGGAAATGTACTTCTAAGCATATCTCTGTAATGTATCAGTTTATGATGCTGGCAACCAGACACAAAACCACCACTAGATAGGGCTGCCTGCAAAACTCTTAAAACAGTACGTTGCTGTGTCTGCACGTGCCTATTTTTGCTAGATATAGAAAAAAACCAAACCCACATAGAACAGTCTTTTCCCAAAATGGTACAGCAATGCCAGAATTGTGAATGCAAGTTCTTCTCAATTAACCATTGTAACATTCCTTCTATTCAGCCATGTTTAGCAGTATTGCTTTCCTCATTCAACCATGAAGCATAAACTGACAGCAGGGTTTTTTTGGAACAGGAAATACATACTGGAAACATCAGCTGTATTGTAAAATTGCATTGGCTTTTGGAGATTTATAATAATACTCATAATACTCTCTCATAGTTAAAAACTGTCTCTCTCTGTTTATATAGAAATTCCAATGCCTTGTGCAAAGGTTAAGAAAAAATCCTGCTGCCTTTTTGCTATTTGTTGATTGCTAGTCACAGGAGGAATTGGAGAGGACCTGTGTTTTCTGATTCAATGCTGTTACGAGCATTTCTGTCACATTTCTCTCACAATATAATAGAGTATTTCAGAATCAAACCTTGTGTAAATAGGATGCCCATCAGGAATACTTTTGAAATTGTATTTCTGTTGCAGTATTTCCAGACATTTCAATGAACTTTATAGCCCCTTTTTGTCAGTAGTTCTGCAAACCGAGATCAAAAGAAACTCCCTCCACACTGAGTTTTTAATCTAAACTCACAGAGCTGAGAAGTGGGAGAGGAAGAAGGCCAAAAGTAGTGAGGCCACCTGCCAGAGGCCATGCAACTGACTGGCAGCTGTGGGTGTGCATTTGAGAGGCTAGCTTCCCCCTTTGGCTTTGTTTTCTCCCAACAGCTCAACATAAATATCCCCATTCGTGTTCTTTTACTGAGTTTTAAGTTTCAAATCTACCTTTGTCTGCATGGCCCTTTCCACTTACCCTCCCTGCTTTTGTTTGAGCAGTCTCCTTTTTCTCTGTCTGTGCTGGAATAATAAATCATGCTGTGTTGTTAAAAGAGGGAGAAAATTGTCCACGCAGGAACAAAACAGGAAACCTGGCGATCAAAAGGGCAAAAGACAGATGGTATGTCACCCGGTACAGTGTCTCAGAGCTGTGCTCCTCTCAGCACACGATGACAGGGCTGGTGCCAAGGCAGCTGGGTGTGGAGAGAAGCTGACCTCTTTTTTCCCGGGCATGTGCGGGCGGTGCATTGGAGCGTCTGCTGAATCGATGAGACATTGCGAATGGTCATGGCCAGGCTGGGATTAGGCTGGCCATGCACACTCAGAACCAGCACAGCTGACCCAGTAATTGAGTGGGCGCACTGTCTCCTCCAGAGGTGTCCCTTCAAAAATGATAAAACACTCACTGGGTGATCTGCTCAGCAACTGACAACAATTCTAAGGCCAAACACTTGTTTATCAATGTGGGAGTACGTAGCTGTCTTGGCCAACGCCCTCTGTAAGCTGGCTCACCAAACTGCCTTCACTGAGTGCAGTGGTCAGAACTACAGAAGCTGCTACCAGAAAACAGGTTGCTGGGCTCCTGATGAGCAGAATCTTTGCAAAACCATGATGCAAATCATTGCATCGGATGAAAGAAACCTCCTCAGGGCAGATCTCAGTGGAAAATCCTATCTTTATGAAGTGTAAAAGTCAGTTCACTTGAATCAGATCACATGCTTGGTTTGAGGTTTTCGTTTTTGTTTTTTCTGAAACCACATCTGTATTTGCAGAAAGGTAGGAACAAAAACTAAAGGTGTTTTTGGTAGCAACACATGGGGTTTATGAACATTGTCCGTGATGACATGAAGCCTGAATGGTAGGGAATGTCTCATCAAAACTTCAGGTGTTCTGTACCTCTGCGTAACTGTGTGCAGATCCTCTGTCTCAATGTTCATTTCCTCTCTGCTTTTTCCACTTTTGAACCCTGCATATCACTGGAAAATAGATACTTTTACCTTTGCAGTCTCACAGATGTTAATGACTTTTTCATCTTTCCTCTTATTAAACCTTGTCTTCTCTTCCACGGGCACCAACCCTCCTTTTCTCACCATGAGTCTGTGTTGTATAATCTATGTAAGCTACGAGCTCTTTCTGGCTGTCTCTAATTAGGGGGCTTTCTATAAATGAGCAGAACTTTTGCCTGACTTTTGCAGAAATATCAGTTGGCTTTATTAAAAAAAACCAGCAAAACTGCCCGTTTGTATGTTTTGTTGAAAACAGAATACAGTATCAACTTTTGATACAAATGCTCAGAGACGCATTTGCTTCTACATTTCAAAGAGCATCTGCATTTCGGCTGTCTTGCTTTCTCAGGGATGGGTGCGGTCCCGCTGCAGAGTGCCCAGGATCCGCTTCTCCCAGTGCTGGGCTGGCAGGGCAGCAGCACAGGCAGCCTGGGTGCCACGGGACTGGTGGGAAGCGTGCCAACCCCAACCTGTTCTCTGATCCCCCATCTTGTGATTGCAGTCACAAGGCCACCTCTCTGCGGCTGGCTGCTCTGACTAACTCAGTCTCCAGTCAAAGTAATTTGTGAACAACTGCTCATTTATTAGAGACTGGTGGGGTTCCTGTGTTTTCTTGTGTTATTGGACACCACTAGGTTTAGGCGGTTTGCCTTTATTTTACCTCTCAAATAGGTGCAAATGTTCCCAATAACTGGAAAGAAGAATTGTTTGGCAAAAAGTTTGGCAAGCAGTGCTTTAACAACAGTCACATATGTTATATACCTGGCACAGTACAAATAGTGTAGTTTCTGTATCTTTCTCCAAAAGTAATAGGAAGTCAAATGGACACTGATTTATTGGTATGTAATTTTATGCCGATAAGCTATTGAATACTCATACAAAGGCACATATATGGACTAGTATTTAGTTCACATATGTCTGTTCCTTCCTGTACTTGGTGTTTCCATGTATTTTCAATTTTGTGTCATGCTGATGAGTATCTGAGGAGTAATATCAGGGATTGCTGAGTTCTGCTGTCACAATACCTTCTTCATGAAGACTGCCTACTTCTCTCAGGAACCTTGATGGCAGCTTGTGGTGTATCCCCTTTCACCACTCCAACCACTAAATAGTCTCTGATTCTTAAAAAAATAAGAAAATCTGTATCATACTTTCTCAGCGGCCCTCAGATACCTTGCCAAAACTATGATGGGAGGCCATGGAAGGAAGTTGTGGCCCGGTGTTGCAAGGGCTTCATAGGTGGTGTCCCCTCACCCTGCAGTTAGTGTCAGAGAGCTCTGCAGAAATGGTCTGAACTAGTATTACACTGCAGAGAGGAGCTTTAAAACTCACCCTGAGCCTTTAAGAAGGACTTTGTGGAGTGGTGCGGTTGTAGGGTTGTGCTACCTGTAGCAGAATACATACAAGTACTTATGTAGGTGAGGTAGGTTGAAGCAGGACTCCAGCAAAGAATAGCCGCTGTTCACACTGAATAAAGTTGCTGCTTTCTTTATCTGCGTTTGAGGTTTGTATGGGTTGTTTATACAGAGCAGATATGATCTCTTTGTAAGTACCAGCAGCCACAAACTCTGAGCATTGCCATTTCAGCATCAATAGCCACCTGAGCAGCAGTTTGTCAGAGCAGTGTCCCAGCACTAGCCCTTCCACTAACAGGTGCTTTTGGTGCAAACTGAGGAAAAAAACAAAATGTGGGAAAAATAGCAGCTGGGATTAGATCCAGGCTTTGCTGTGAAACTATACTTAAATGAAGGTGAGTTGGGTGCTGTAAGGCTGACTGTAAGTAGGGCACTGAATGACTGACACATTGCAGTGTGCAGGTGTATATATCCTGCCAGCAGGAACACAGATGTTAACCACTAGACTGGGTACACACACTGCACAACAACCTTTCAGCAGGTCCCTAAATGGTGATTTTGAGAGGCCCTGTGGTTACACTGAGGAGTGCCATATCTCTGTTCTTGCCATATCATTTCTCCTGGCCCCTTGTGAACAGGACAAAGTTACCAGTGATCCTTCTGATGTAAAACTAGTATTGTTAGCTTACTTAGACTGGCCTCAAATTACACTTGGTTTTAGGTTTCTGACTTAAAAAATGCAATGGGGTTCCTCAATAAATTAGTGACATCAACATCTATTTGTGTTCCTATATAGAGACTCAGAGAGAGAGAGAATTGCTATATATGTATATATGTCTAAAATATACATATCTATAAAATATAGATATGTACACTGTGCACATTTTTTTTTCCACAGAAAAACTAATATGTTACTTTCCATAATCTGGGTGCACAATTGCATCTTGCAGTAAAAAGATTTTATTATTACCTAAACCGCCTGGTTTTTTTCTGCTTCCTTTTCAGTCTCCAGGATTTAAATGTTGTTTGTGTTCTTCAGTTGATAGTAGAGCTTTGGGAAGCACGTGATGAGGAACAGAATAAACAAGTACACACTGTACTTGCTCATCCTGAGCAGTTGTCACAGCTTTAAAAAGTGCTAGAAAAACACCTGCAGAAAGAGTGCTTTGATACCTGAAGCAGCACTGAAATCATATCCTCACCCCTGGGATAGCAATAACTAAGGGTAAATACTCATCCTGAATAATATTCTGTCTGCTTTTTTTCAGCCTGCCTCTTCCTCAGAAATAATAAAACATATTTGTAAGTTAAAGAATAACTGTTGGATTTTCTTGGCAGGAGTATTTTTGACTCCTCTCTATGTCCTAATGTAATTCACAGAGTGTTCTAAATAAAGTTTTGTACCAGCACATCTGGCGGTGTGGATCATCTGGCGGGGCGAAAATGAGAAGAGGGTACAGGAGTTGCTTACATCAAGGAAGTCACTTTAAAAAACGTTCATATAATGAGGGTTATAAAGGTGTCTAATGCTTAAAGTGACCTAAAGTCCAGTTTTCACATCCTTATCACTTAATATAATCACGCATTTCTTTTAATTGCTAGTTTTTGCTCTCACTGGTCCATGACTGCTAGTTTCACAGTGGATTTCTGATCTTAGGCAGTGTCAACTCTGAGATCTAGCACCAGAGAACTTACAGGACGGATGGCTATAGCAACCTAGAAGTGTTAGAATCATAGAATCATTAGGGTTGGAAGGGACCTCTGGAAATCATCCAGTCCAATCCCTCTTCCAAGGCACAGTCAACTACAGTAAGATACGCAGGAACTTGTTCATGTGGGTTTTGAATGTCTCCACAGAGGAAAACAGCAGGGCAGCCTGTTCCAGTGCTCTGCCACCCTCAGTGTAAAGAAATTCTTCCTCACATTAAGGTGGAACTTCTGTGTTTTTGTTTATGGCCATTGCTCCTCATTCTGTCACTGATCAACCCCTGAAAAACATCTGCCACCATCCCCTTGGCACCTGCCTTTGAGATATTTTCACATGCATTGATGAGATGTCCTCTCAGTCGTCTCTTCTCCAGACTAAACAGGCCTAGTTCCTGTAGTGTTTCCTCATAAGAGAGAGGCTCCAGACCGCAAATCATCTTTGTTACCCTCTGCTG
>WEKY01048306.1:320370-331306 GCA_013390045.1 Picathartes gymnocephalus | reverse complement strand
AAAAAAAAAAGAACAACAACAAACAAACAGAAGGAGGAGTTGCTTGGAATGCACCTCACCTTGGAGCAGAGAAAACAGACTAAGAATTGTAATTAGGGACAGATTATTACAGCACTTGAATAAATATATTGTGATAAAACCAACACAGTTCACTATGAGTAAGAACTCTTAAGCTCACAGGTTGTTGAGGTTTTAAGAAAAAGAATAATAGAAAACAGACATGAATTAATGGAATGCTCCCTACAGGTATTTCAAATGCTTCTGACACGTCCTCATAAATACGGAAGGAAACCAACAGGATAATATTGTTACAAATCAGTTGATTGAGACTGAGATAGGATTTCAAGGATGAGAAAAATTGGTTATAAAGGATTTTAGGAATCAGTATTATATCTGTACTACGTAGCAGAATGGCAAAGAAAAGGAAATTAAGTAACAGAGTTCATTGTGTCTCCAAAACAGCTGAGATCAGAAATGGATCCCAGGTGTGCAACAGCAGCTTAGGAGAACTGGTCATTTGGTGCCCCATCATCACATCTTTAAATCTCATAATGTTATGGCTTTAGCCAATTATGTTAATTACTTGTCACATCACCATAGAAGAGAAACCAAGACTAAAATGGTTCAAGAAATAACAAGATACACATTGGTACATTTTGGATTTGCATGCAGTAATCTAATACAAAGCAAGAACCACCCTTTCCCTTCCAGGAGCATATAAATTAGATTAGTTCAACTCTAGCTTATTTTCTTCAGACCTTCTTATCCCACCTTGCAATACTGCAATAAGAAAATGTCAAAAGCTGGGAAGCAGACCTAAGAATAAGAAAACAGTTATGGCACTTTGCATTATTTAATTGTAAGATTAGTAAACATAGGTTAGTTGGATAGTGTTAAATTTGCAATAATTTAAATTCACAAAAAGAAGCCAAATTTCACTCTTCATATCACTTTATTCATTCATTAGAAATTTAAAATGTGAGCGCTTGTTTTTCTCTGACATTAGTTACTCATTACTGGCAAACTACAGATACCAAAATCATGTCCAAGTTTGTTTTTTCTCTTAAGTATTTTCCTCTTCCTCCCATTCATCTATTAAATTAGCAATTGATCCTAACACATTCACAACAGATAAATCTACAACAAAAAATAAATAAAAATTGGAAAGAGGAGAGCTCTACTAAAGACAACCTATCTCTATATGAGTCAGAAAAAAGCCAGTGTACCTTAAGATGTTCGGATGGGAGAGTCTATTCATAAGTTGCACCTCTTTCAGCATGTTTGCTCTGTTGCTGTTAAGTGTGTTCATCTTCAAAGCCATTACCTGGTCTGAAGTTCTGTGCCTTACCTATTGGATAAAAGCAAAAAATGGTAAGGATATGAAATGCAAGACTGAAGAACCAGTATTGTTGTAGTGCAATGTAGAGATCCTTCATGACAAAAGTGATCTATACACCAATTTCTGTAGTCTTTATCAGAGAGTTGACTTTCTATAACCATACTATGCAAATGTGAAATGGCATTTTGCTCCGCTCTTGCAACTGATGACAACAGAAAGCTTGAGAAGTTGGAAAATAAACAATTATCAGCTTCTTAGTACAAGTGCAGGAAATAATCTGTCTACAAAGAAAAAGATTCACACTCCAAGATCTATGAAACTTATCTTTATTCCACCCATATCTTTAGTTTCCCCCTGCAGTGGTTGCTGTCATTCTTCACAGAACAATGTGTTATATGAGGACTCGTTGCTAATAGCTGTGGGGCAGATTTTGGAGGTACTCAGTGTTTACTTCTGAAAATAGACTATGATCCAGCTTCCGCATCCCGGGGACTGAGCCAACCCCTGCTGCAAAGCAGAGAGGTTCCTGCACAGGGGATCACCTCACCCAGAGTGTCAGTAGTGGCTGTAGAGCATCAGCAGGAAAAAGAGGATTTCTCTGGCAACTGCACAGCAACAGCACCTCGTTCAGAGTGACTTTCCCAGGTCAGAAATGCAGGACTGTGGCCATTTTTAACTTGGTTCTCAAACTAGCCCATCTGTCAAGTGTTATGTAGATGTGTGCTACTATTAGAAAGGAGCTGTCACAATAGTGTAAGGCTTGCCAATCCTTTGAATTTCCTTGCAATTGGGCATTCCCACACACATACTGGTAGTATTCATGGAAATTATGTTCCCATTTTCTTCCTACATCAGTACCTGCAGGTCATAAATAGAAAACGTGTACTTCTCAAAACACTGAATTACCCCCATGGCAAATTCATTCATGTTTATGGAGATTAGCTTAGGAAAGTCTGTGTCCCAGGAATTTAAGACTCATCAGCTTTCTAATTTAAAACTGAAATCAACATTATAGCGTAGGTACATACAAACTACCTGTATTTTAAACAACAGCAGCCTGTCTGCTTTTATTCCAGAAGACTGATCATCTTTTCCAACAAAAGGCTCCTTTAGCTGTGATATCTTAAATTACAGAAAGAACAACTGAACCCATGATAAGCAGATGCAAGATGAAAATAGGGTATGGGTTTTGAAGGTAAGGCTCCCTGGTAGCTCTGAGACAGCAAGGGATACCCATTTTCAAGGGATACCCATTTTCAAGTTTTATTTGCACACCACTATCTGCAAGAACAAGGGGCGTATTTCATCTAAATATTATCATCTAGACACAAAGCCCATGAATTCAGTCCAGGGATGTACTGGGAGTAAAGGGTGTCATGTTTCAGGTGTGTCTGGTTTAAGACTTCTAAGTTGCCTCTTCCCGTTCTAGTTTCAAGTATAGGGTAGCACTGGAAACATCCCAGGTGAGTGTGGTCAACAACATCGAGGCACTGAGTAGAAAAATAGCCCTCAGAAGCTTGTCCTCCTGCTTCCCCCCTGCTTATGTACATGAGCTCCTCAGATGCCTCACCTACAGTCACCCAGTAATCCCAGTGCAAGAAGGATCAGGGAAAGGGGGTGGAGAAGGATATAGAAACCAGCACTGAGTAGAAACCAACAGCAGGTTCACAAGCATGAACCTTTCCACAGTAATATTGGTTTTAAAATAAAACTGGTCAAACTACAGCTTTAGTGCATTACAACATGATAATCTAGAGTCATTCTCAACACAACCTGTCCTGCCTATTTGGCATGCTTATTGGTTTTAAGCAGGATGATTGCATGTTAAGTTGATGAGGTTTATTGTTACTTGCCAGGTTTCTTGTGTCAGTTGTGTACTTTCATTAATTTTTAATTTTACCCAGCCAATTTGAATGAACAAACTAAGTTGGACAGGTCAAGGTCTACACAGACTTTAAAAACATATTTTAGTTATACCTTACTTTGACTAGGAGTAAAATTTTTTCCCCTCATCCAAGGGGTGAGGGGAAAAAAATTAAAATGCTTTCATAGATTTATGAACAGAAAACTTCAACAATGTAAATTTAAATTAAGACAAAAGGACTATGCTTTGAACAGCAGCAGCTGAATCAATTCCTCTGAGAGGAATATTAGGAATCTTTGGTGGTGTGGTGGAGTATTCGGGCGGTTTTCAGGGAACAGGAAAGGATCTGAAGTAACTTAATTCCTACAGTCAGAGATGCTCTCAACAGAACTTCCTCAGAAATTAGCTTTCCATTGACACAGAAGCTTCCAAGTCTGCCAAAAGGGCATCAACAGAGGTAGAAGGTGAACAGGAACACTGATGGAATGTGGTCTTAAACAGTATTTGCCTTCTCATTAACTCTGCCAGCTACTTCTTAATTGCTTGCCCGTTTCTCTAAGTCACTCAGTTTCGTGCCAAAATTTCCTGCTCTTTTGCCTCAATCGAGGTAAAAGTAGAATTTATCATAGGACCTTTCTCCTTGTTCAGACTGCTCTTCTTAAGCTAAGGACACCTCAGAAAATAAGGTGGATAACTTTCACTGTGTCCTGCATGCTGCCTGGATATTCAGGTCTGATACGCAAAAAGAAGTGGTCAAAAAACTGCTTGTCAAAGGTCTGACTATCCTAACTGCACTAACAGCACATCCAGAGAAAATGGAGCTGCTTTTGCAAAGACAAAACTTTTCATCCTCTGTTTTAGGCTATCCTGCAGTCTGTTCGGTCTTGACAGACTGAACAAGGTTCGGTAGCAAGGTCAGCAGGTTTTTCTTTTGTTTGTTTTATAAAATCACTTCTCCCATGCTTGGAAATTTCTCGAGTTTCTTAGACATAGAGCAACATATTCTGTCCAATTACCTGGTCTCTAAATAGTACCCAACACTGCACTATGCTTTGTTTCATTTAAAGGGACACAGTAAGCAATTTTATTTCAAAGTCTGTATACTGTTCCGATGCTGGAGGATATATTCCTGCAAGATCTGACAGAACAGCAAAATTCCTAATCAAACCAATGGAGAGATGGGGAAAAAAAGGACTCTTCCTCTCTTGCTAGTTATCCTTTAAGCAGGGAAAAGAAGCAGAACTGGAGGTGAGAGGGCATCTTTCTCAAGAGGACAATACTCCATATTATGAATAAAATCAAGTATCAGTTTATAAATTATGGAGCACAATGCTAATGACTTGGAATATATTGAAGACTAACCATGTTCTCTTCTCTGAAGCACAACTGGCAAATAGCATTTCTATGGCAAGAATAAACTGCCAACAAGGAACTGACAGGTTCTGTCTTTAAGGTCTCAGTCAAACTCTGAATCATCAACATGGAAGGAGCTGTCAGCTCTGCCCTCTGTGCCTACTTACCCATCAGCCATACCCTAGACAAAATTTTTGTCTATCCTGGCATCTCTTGCCAAAGCCCTGCAAAACTCTTTAGCTTTAATCCTTCCTCTTTCAGGCCACCTCTGTACCATAAAAACATAGAAGTGATGTTTCAACCACCTGACTCCAGAAGGAAAATGAGTAAGTATTTTGGCAATACTGCTGATTCAATTTAACATTTGTTTACAAGGCAGTTTGCCTCAGGCATATGCCTGTATACTCAACATAAACAGGGATTCACTCATGCAATTCAAACCTCTCACTGATGCAACTTGCAGATTGCTGGGAAGCTTTTAAAGCTGTTGACATTATTATTAATTAGAGCCCCTTGCGTATCAGACCAAATAACCTTGCAGCAATGTCTGGATCATGGCGTCTCTGCTTAGAAACATTCTGACAATCCTACAGCTGCTTTGCACATGCTTCTAGTTTCTCAGTCTGCTTACCTATGTGTGTGACTCCATCTGCAAGGTCACAGTAACCAGATACTGCCCCCCTGTTTTATTGCTGACAGGCAGTTAAACTGTCCCTTTGCACTCTGATTCTCCTAGGACCAAAGTACTTTGGACTTTGACCTACCTGTGGTTACCTGTGTGGTTCTGCTCACATCAGACCATGTTCTAATCCCTTTCTTTAGAAGAAAGTGGGAAGTAAAGGAAGTCACAGATACAGGTAAAGAAATAGTGACGTATTTAAAGGAAATCTCCTAATAGTGATTAAGCAGGGCTCACATTCCAGAGAAGTAGGCACTATATAAAGTTCATGAGGATTACCATGCAAAAATCGGTGGGTTTAATGTTCAGCTTGCTGCTTAGCTGTAAAGCTTTTTATTATTAAAAAAATTAAGTAGAATTTAGATTATTATTTATTACATTATACAGGTCTCATAGTTCTCCGAAAATCCAAACATTTATATTACTTCCACCTTCTGCTGGACAGAAGGGGAGGTATTTTTAAGCAATAGCTGAAATCCAGCCTGATTTCATCTTTCACAAGGCCTTTTCGATCTGTATTCACTGTACCTTTCCAGGTGGCCCTGGAATAAACATCTGAAAAACATTTCCTAACACTGATATTATAAATCTGCCAACACAGTTTTCAGCTGTGCTCCTAGTTTTTCATTGCATTTTCATTATTTTCCAAATCATCATTATATAGCTGGAAGTATTTTGTCACAGTTCTCTTCCAAAACTTCATTTAACTGCTTTCCAGTTTTTCCTTACCTTCCCCTCTTCTGGCATCCAGCCTCACTGCTTAAATACACTTACAGATCTTTACTTATAGAGCCTACTCCATAAAATCACATTGCTGCTCTAGCACACACACCAAGTTTTTGTTCATTCTTTTACACGCATTGGTCTTCATCTGGCCATTTCACCTTCACCTTTGCTGCCATGTGCCCAAAGCACCATTTTAAAAGCAGTCCCCTCTGGTCCAAATATTTGACCTTCCCTGAATTTGCTTCTCTGTCTTCATCTGATTTACAAGTGTGTTCTCTTTGATGACAAGAGATGAAGACATTCCCACTCTAGGCCATTTGCACTAAATGTGTCACACAGTTTAATTTTGATTGACTGAGTTAACAATAACGCTTGTGAGACACATGAGACGATAGAAGTAATCACTGTTAAAGAGAAAAGCCTTCATCATAAGAGTGCCTACTAAATGACACGGAAAAAGTCTTTCACAGGGAAGCAGACCAGCAATCTGGCTCTGATACAAAACTTCTCTCAAAAACAGACTACTTCCTTGCTGTGACAGCAGAAGTCTTTAAAAAAAAAAAAATAGGGTCAGCTGTATTTTGTCCAAGTCTCACAGTCAAGCGACAAGTCATCACGCTTACAGGGACATATATTCATGCCTTGAGGACGAATGTGTTAGAAGAATGCCTTAACTCTATGGTTGATTGAAAAAAGCTCCCTTCAGCAAAGATAAACCTGTTCTTCAGCTCAGATCACAGTGCTTAAAAGTCTGTAATCTGAAATGCTTTTCTTAACATTAAAATGTCCCCACTGTCAGATACACATATTCATAGTAGTGATGCCTATATCAAGTTCAAAATTTCATATCACTAGGAAAATTTGCAATGACAAATAGAAGCTGAAAGAAATAGTCCAGTCCAGATAATACTAAGCTGCTATGTTGATGCCAGAGAGTCAGATGGGTTGTGGCTGTTTTCAGAGTAGTAATACAGAATGTCACTATACTCTAACTTATTGCAGCAAGAGAGAGACCTGCCAAACGTAACAAAACTTTGCCAAACAAAACTAGTCAGCATGTGTTACAAGAGCTTTAGCACAGGTTCAGAAGATCTACAGAAACTAGGCACAAAATAAACCCTAAAACCTTTCAAAAGCCTAGCAGTAATTGTGACCCTACTAATTTCTAATACTAAAAAGAGTTGAGACAAATACACAGAAAAAGCTGGAGACTTTACTGTTTTCCCTTTATTACAAAAGCTCGGTATTAGCCAAACAAAGGTTGTAATTTGATATCTTTAGTAACTTCTAGCACCACCAATTCAGCAAAGAAATAAGTTCAATTACTAGAGAATATTCCACACCTACGGTCAAACAAATTCTCCAATTTTTTTCCCAAACTAAAGTGAATATCTAATTAGTAAGACAGCACTATCACTGACACTTCGTAAATCCACTTGTGTGCCAAAAAAATCTCCATTTTTCTTTTGTGTTTTGTTTTTCTTCACTGCCCACTGTAATGTAGAACCAGGGCCCAAAATAGAGCACCCTTTTAAACAAACCATTTATTGATATGAATCTGTGCACATATCTCTGCCATTAACTTGATCTCAATGAAGCCACAAAGGCAAAAAGAGACTGCAGTCTTATTTTGAGAGAAAGCACAAATTCATCAGAGGACTATTGTTCCACAGCTTGAGATGAGAAATAAACAGGCACAGCCCAGGGTGGGGAAGTTGACTGATTTTGTAGCCAGTTCAGCAGAATGTAACCATATAAATTCTCCTCTGCAATCCAGGACATGGAACATGGACACTGGGTGAGCACTGTTTTACCACAACCTCAGTAAACAGCTCAGCCATGTACTTTATACCCGAGTAATATCACAGTCAGGAAAGAAAAAGAAATCATGAGTTTGAAGTTCATAACAGAGAGCTTATTCCTAATTTTCAATGTTAGCTACCCTCAGCTCACTGAGCAGCCCTGAGCATGCTACTTCCTTTCTTATGCTAACTCTCTTCCATAAAATTGAGGTGATATTATCTACCTGCCAGAAAACTGGAAGATTGACGTGTGCAAATGCCTGCTGTAACATCCAAAGATAATACATAATCAGATACTGTATCTGTGTTCCTATTTTCCCATTTAATTTTTAATACTTATGGTTAAATATTTCCCATGTTACTGTGGGTTTATCCTGTATGAAAGAAAATTATACTTACATAATCTGCAGATGCTTTTGAAGCAAAACAATACTTTGGACAGAGTTATCCTGACACAGAAATTGTGTCTTCTATGTTTTACAATATATGAACACTTTGGCACTAAGCACACAGTCCCCCCACTACACCAATAATATCATCATTGGTATTCAAACACATTTGTGGGGGTTGTTTTCAAAATCTGTATGGGAGCCTTGACAGGAAGTTCTGTTTGGGGCAGAAATAATTTCCTTGGATTTCCTTTGTAAATCTTTCAGATAAACATTACCATGCATGAGTAAGAAAGTCCATCTCACCTTTCAGAACAGAGCCCACTGACATACAACTATTACTATTATAATCACATCACCTAGAATTTGACCACAACCACAAATAAAAAAGAGAGCAGGGAGCAGAAAAAAAGTCACATTTTGCTTACTTGAAGATACTTCAGCTTTTCTAAATTGATAACTTTCAGGTTACAGCCAAAACCAAAAATTCTAAGTAATTTCTTGTTATTTAAGCCTTCATGAAACTGCTCCTCTTGAGAATTAGGTTCTCCTTCTTACACAAGTAGCTAATTAAATATGCCATGCAATTTCTTACGTTTCATCATAGCCTGTAAATACTAGGAAGCACAAGAATTGGATTTGCAGGACTTAATTGCAGGCAATTCATGTGAAAGTTACAAAGCAACACCAGTGAGTCAGTGTTAGACACATTGTCAGCTCCGGATTAGTTAACAAAGCAACGCTGTCTCGGTATCGATCACTCCAGCGGATGTTTCAGAGCTCTGTCCTCCCCTCAACCCCTAATGCCACCAGACCATGAGAGGCCCCTGCCTTGCAGAGCTGCCGCCAGCCCAAAGGGCCCTGCAGCCACCCCAGAGCGCTCCCAGGCTGTGCCAAGCACAGCGAGGGCCAACAGCTGTGGCGACTCCCATACACAGGAAGCACACGGACGGGAGAAGAGGTTCCTACAGTTTGGATACGGCCTCAGCATTTACTGGGAAGAAGTTCTAGATCACTTGCATACAGAATACCAGCAACTGCAGCAGGAAAGATTAGAAGAAGCCCTGTCATACAGGCTTTGGAGTTCCTTTCTCTAATCACATCCAATGGCTGTTAAGGAGCTATGGAGAAGTGTTCCCTATGGATTTGAGACTGTAAACATCTCTTTTTCTTTAGCGCCATTAATAATAATTTGCAGTTCTCATTTTTACATTTCATATTACGGAGTAACACATGCTTTTGTGTGTATTAACATCACAGACACTCCCCAGGCACAGGCAGTGAAATCCATCACTGAAATACATTTAACTTTCCACTGCTGCCAATACCAGTAAATAAGAGTCCAGAGAGGTGCCTCAGAGGTGTCTCACAAAGATTTTAAGTGATGCACTCTTGTTCTCTAGGTGCAGTCATATTAATACTGGACATATGCCAGCACAGTTATTTGAAGAACTGTAAATCAGCACCTGTCTCTCAGTATCAGCTATGAATGAGCTTACACAAATGTGCACGTTTGCCAGCTGGCAAAACACAGAAAATCCCAGAGCTGCCAACCCAGCACATCTCCATCCAGAACAGAAAACTAAACAGATCTCATTTAACCGTGCT
Organism: Picathartes gymnocephalus; assembly: GCA_013390045.1. NCBI lineage: Eukaryota > Metazoa > Chordata > Aves > Passeriformes > Picathartidae > Picathartes > Picathartes gymnocephalus. Next base: position 321,546 of record WEKY01048306.1, on the reverse strand, counting down.
TGAGAAATTATTATGGAAAACAAGACAAAAAGCACACAAACATTTCAGTGCCAAGGGAATCTTGCCATCTGTTTTGCCCTGGGAATACTGCACAGCGATACTCAGATTGGCACAACTTTTCCTATAGAAGAAAATTAAAGGCCCAAAGGACTCTGAACTACAGCAGTCACTGTACTGAACACAAAATCCAAACGGGGGTTATCTCCTTTTGCAACGTACTTGTTATGGTATCAGTGTCTTTCTTACTGTTGACAGAATTCGTGAGCATTCTCTCTATTTGTGAGGACAACAAAGACTAACCTCGGACATTCCATGTATCAGCTCTTCAGCAAGGCTGAGGAGAGGCCAAGTTTTCAAACAGGTGAAAAATACATTTTAAAATGGACAATTTTACATTAAACTGTTCCTTTTTTTTTGGTTTTGACTGAGTTTGTTTCAGTGATTTTTATTCTGGCTTTTTAGTCATCAAACAAATCGTTCATTTTCGGAGTAGTTCTATCATATTTTCTAAATATTCTTCAACAGAGAAGCTGTGAAAGTGAAACAGAGTAAGAACTGTTTCACCCTGTTTTAATTTCTGTTACTCAGTAGAGTTGTAGACTACTGTAGTCATACCAAGCAGGACTGTAGGAAGAAGCATTATGGAAGTATAGTTTTGAAAATTTTCTTAAAATATTTCAACACCTCTACAAAAGACAGGGCTTTCATTAAATCTGCTGCCTGGTGATGGCTTTTGATTTAATCACAGTGTTTCCTCAGCTGATGTTTTAAGATGATTATAACATGCATATCTTAAGACTTCTACCCAGAAGATAAATTAATGAAAAACAGAACTTGTTTCAGATAGCAAATATGAATTAGCCCTCCATACTACCTTGTATTTCAAAGCGTTTTCAATTCTGCTAAAAGTAAGAGTGCCCTACACTTCAGGTACATGCAAATGTCATTAAAATTCAGAATTGCTAAGTGAGGAGGAAGTGAGTATTTTGCCCCAGTGGTGCAATCCATAAAGATTAACAACACAGATGAGGTTTTTAATTGCTATATTAATGATCCATTGGAATAAGGCCTATTTATTATTACTTCTGCCTGTAGCCTATGCTGCATAAAAGCATTTGCTAATGAAGTGACAAGGACTAGGATGACAGCAGCTTGGCACCTCAATAGCAAAAAAAA
>WEKY01048306.1:295229-320341 GCA_013390045.1 Picathartes gymnocephalus | reverse complement strand
AACACAAAACCAAACCAAAAAAACAAAACAAAAAAAAATTAGCAAGAGGAAGACAACTGTCTGGTTCAGTGGTTACCATACAAATCATCTTAGCAGTTGGAAGAAGGGCTCCAAAAGACCAATACTTCACACATCAATGTGAGAAAATTCAAACTCACAAGAGTTCTACTTTGACTAAGAAAGCACCAGCATCCTCAGGACTTAAGCCTCAGTTCCACAATGGTGCTTTTTCCTACTCCTGACAAGAACTAGAATAGAAAGAAACAGATTAGAATCACCTCTCTCATACAACTCCAAAGCTCGAAGTTTCAGAGTTACTCTACCTTTCTTGGCTAGATTACATAATACAGTGACTGTATTCCCAGACAATTAGTAGCTTGTTTTAACCTTGTAACTTCACAGAAGAGACCTTTAGCCTCCAATACCTTACTTCTGTCACCTTGACCAAGGTGAGTTTCCTTCACTAGTCAAAAGGAAAAGATTTTCAGCTTAAAATTTAATCCTATAAAAAATTAGGCCAAAAGGCATCTATGGACAAGAAGAGTTGCTGTCTGTTTTTCTGGCTGGTATCATATCTCACAGGGAGGGCAGGGACAAGTCCAATTGCTCTACACCTGAGCGAGGGACGATAGGCCCTGGTCAAACGGGTGTCACTTCGAAGTTACAAAACACATTCCCCATGCCTACAAGATCAAATATTATACCTGCATAAACAAAATGCAGGATAACACACTTACTCATTCCCTACTCCTTTTCCACTGTAAAAGAATGGCTTCTGCCACTATCTATCATAAGCAGACCTTGAAGTATCTCATTTCACCTGATGTAGCTACAGCAGTTTTAAGAGGCAAAAAACCCACACATCAGTTTAAAAAAAATTCCTATTGTCTGGACAATTACTTTCCAGAATTGGTGGTATTATACTGCTGGAAGGTGTAGCTTCCTCAACATGTTTCCAAACTTAATTAAGAACATTCTAAAAAAAATAAAGATGGCCACAAATATCACTTATAAAGCAACAAGAGAGAAAATTTTAGGTTGGTAATGCAGGTCCCACAGATGCTTAATTTTTTAAAATAAGCACAATTCTTATTACAGCTTTTAGCCATTGGGCTTTATCACGTTTCTCTCATTATACTGAAGAGCATCTTCAAACAGCTATTTCCTTATTGAAAGTCTGTTTATGCACTGTAATGACAATTTTTATACAGCAAACACATTAAGACTGAAGTAATTCCCTGAATCACTTCTCTAGTTATTAAACCAATTTTCATTGTTTCTTTTTCCTCCTGTGTTAACACCAAGTGCTACGGTTCTCCAACTTTAGAAAATTCAAATACCCAATGTTGATAAGTATTTAAAGCCTACAACTTGAAAGGTTCCTACAAATACTTCATAGAATAACTAAAGTAGCTTTTAAGCCTATCAAATAGTACCAAAAATATCATGGATACTGTGTGATCTCATCTCTAATGTTTTATGAAGTTTTTGAAGAACACTTATGTGTTCAGACATTTACGTTCAGGCCTCTGATCAGGCTGCTAATTCCAGAGGCAAAGAAGATCCTTTTCCATTGCAAACCTTTCACTAAATGGTCAAAACAACACATGAGAAAGTGGGAGAAGTTTGAAACTGAAGCCATAAGGACAAAGTAAAAGCGTGAGAAATATTTGAGATTGCCAGTGAAATATTATATTATCAATGCTGCTCTCCAAATATTTTTAACCTGAATACCAGAAAATCTATATGTTATGCAGAAAGATATTTTAGTTGCATTTCAAATTCCTAAATTGACAGTGTTACTATTTTGTTCCTTAAGATAAAGTGACAATCATTCTAGACAGACAGGGTACAAGGAAAGCATTTATTGATGATGGAAAGCAGTTCTTCCAGATGCTTTCTCAATTCCTCAATAAATTTGTCCATTTTCCAGGAGCTTCTGCCCTTCCAGCTCAATCAGGTGAAGGGACTAACCATGCACATAATCTTCACAGGAAGTCAGAGTAGCCTGATCTACTGTTGGAGGCTTTTCAGTCCAGTGTGGTTATGATGCAACCACTACTCTCTTGCTCAAGAGAATTGATTCTTCAGAGATACTAATTCCTGGGTACCTCCCACCCCAGTCATCTCTACTATCAGCTTTAAAGAATAGGTTAAGGAGTTGTCCACACAAAATGACATATAAAGCTGCTCTTGCCCCACAACAAAAGGATTAAGAGCAAGACGACAAGAAGCCTTTTCCCACTCTATGCTTTTTGACTCCACAAATCTATAAAGCAAAGAAAAATAAAGATTTAAAGTGAGGTAGGAAGGCCTAGACAGCAATAACAATGCCAAATCTTTATGTTAAGCAAAACTTGCATAAAGCAATTATGCCTACTGGGGAAGAATTAGTTTCCAGGAAAAAAAATTAGTGTGATTATCTGCAGTACAGTACTAATGCCAAGAGGAGAACTCCTGTTACTGCCTTATAAGTCTGGGGACATGATACACACACAGTGTTAACCAAGCTACAGTTCCAGCAACTCTAAATCTCATGTACAACAGTCACCATAAAGAAAAACACCTACAGACAATTAGCCTTTCTATCTTCCTCTACACAAGCATTCTGCCCAATTAAGTGATTTTATGGTGATATTAATGTCGCCTTGAAGAATGCAATGTTGGTCTAAAGTCTGGTGACAAAGCAACGAAACTGTTCATAAGCAAAAGCCAGAAATGTACTGAGTCAAATTATTCTTAGTTTGGTATTAACAAAAAATAAGCTTCTTCCTGTTGTCAGTGTTTACATCGGGAGTTTTGAAATAACAATCTAAAGGGTATGACAGAATGAAGAAAAGTTTGCCTCCAGTTGAAATACCCAGATACTCCTTGATTTATGCTGACAATTAACCCCTTCCTCCGCAAAAGAATTGAGCGGGGAAGGTACTTGATTGACAGTCTTGAAGACTGACATCCCATTTCTGCAGCAAACAGGCACACACAGAGGAGAGTGAGAACTCACTTGTAGAGCCCCAAGAGAGTGCTGAGGCCCTGCCTGCAGGTGGGAGCTCCAAACCAATTCTGTTCTTGACCATCCTGCAAAGACCAGCAATAATGCACAGACTCACATTTAGATTTAGAACATTGACAGCTCAAATATTGCAGTGCCTGTTTATCTGATAAAACCCAAGTTAATAAAGATTCCAGTCCAGGAAAGTGTTGTCTGCAAACTCTGAGACACTGTTTCCAACACCACCTTCAGTGGGATTTTGCTGAGTGTGGGCTGCAAACCAAGCAGCAGGTCCCTTGCCTTTTTTCCTGTACCTTTTTCATGTCCTTTTTGCAGTCATACTCTCCTTTTAGTATGAACTGGAATTCCCTTCCTTGCATGCTCATTTTTCATAACTACTCAAATATCTGCTTCCCTCCTTCCACACACTCACACACATGTTACTCTTCTGACTAAACGCTACAGGAAAATGGAACCCTCTGTCAGTAATGAGTTGCTAGTAGAGTCAAATAGGAAGGACCAGCTGTAGAAACAACTCAAACTGGGAGGTTCTATCTACAAAAGGATCATTTAAAAACAATAAATTATAGCCTAGATACACCAAAGGAGGCTGTAGAATCTTTTATAATGGAAGTTTAAAGGACAAGCCAAAAGTAGCTGCCAAGAACAGAGCGGAATTACTTATGCCTGGCTTAGCTAAGGATACTGTAGTAATTCTCATAACATCCCTCCCTAGATTTACATTAATTTTCAATTTAGGTAATAAGATTGATTAAGCAAAATGTATACATGTTTTGAAATAGCAGTACACATAGGCTTCTGTAAAGCATCTGACTCTGTGCCACAACCGACTACAACCAGGTTACAGCCTGGCCAGTGACAGCTGAAGTTACCCTGCTTTGTCATGTCCAAGTGTTAGACTGGGGAGTCTCCTTAGGGAGCTTCCTGAGGAACCAAACGAGGTCTCCCCTCGCTCAATATTCTGCATTCCCTTCCTCCTGACAGAAGCTGCCACTCAGAACAATCTGAAACTTTTAAGTTTGGACCATTACCCTGCTCATGTTATTTCATTAAGTAGTGAATCATATCTTAAATCTTAAATCTATCTGAGCAAAAATCAACATACCCAAATGAAAACTCCCATTACAAACAAGGATTGAAGGCTACAGAACAGGAGCTCCACACCCATTAAACATAAGGTACTAATGTGCCATGATAGCAACAAGTGATGTGCATTATAAGAGGGTGACACAAAGCTGAAGGTTGGTTTTTACATGCCATTGTTGAGAAAACTAGGGCATGGTATTTTCTTTGATATCTTCCATTCAGAACTGAATTTAAAAACCAGAAAGGAAGGTATACCTGTGCTGTACGTGGTTATATGCTCTATACAAAGTTCCAGTTACTGCTAAAATTTAAACACCTTAGATGATGTGGCAGTGTGTGTGGATGACCCAGTAAGTCTTCCAAGCCTTAACTGTTTGAGAAGCTCATAATGCCTTTATTTTTAGGCAGAGTTCAATTGTGAGACATAATAGGCAAAGTATAACATGATGCAGATATTCATGCCCACCAAGACAGATGCTCTTTTATTTTTGGTCAAGTGACCTCTTGTAACTTTTGGGTCTGAAATCTCATGAGTTAATCCTTCACTTACTCTACTGTTCAGTTCCTACTCTACATTGTTATTCTAGTTACCAAGTCCTGTCAAACCTAGGTCAGAGGCAACAGAAGAAAGTAACATTAAACATTTCTGCACTGGACTCCTCAAGGCCTGCAAAATTATAGACACAGAGAGAAATGTTAATCCAAATGGTAATGAAGTCATAAAGTACAAAAAAACCTCAAACTTCCCATTGAGTCACATTGGGAAAGCAAGATCAGTAATATCTCTTAAACCTCCCACAGTCTGTAACAAGATGTTCCAGAGATCAAGCCCACCATGTGCCCATGAGACATAATGTCATAAATGATACAATATCTAGTATCATTTATGATATGTATGTTTAGAGGTAACAGAACTACCAGTTTTATCCTAAGTGCATTACAAGTACTTGATAAAAAGAATTATATATGTGTTCTTCACAGTACCTCTGAGCACAACTCCAGCCTCGTTTCTCCTTTCACATTAGACGGTTGGATGCTGCTTATCTTTAAACCCCCTGAAGACATTAAATAAGTATGAGAAAGAGGATCCTAGCCTCAGGTACAAGGTACGTATTTGGACAGGCACACCTTTCCTGATCAGTCAGCACTTTTGAAAGTCAGAGAACATAAATCTGACCACACAAATAAAGACTAACAACTAATTAATGAATTGAGCACCATCACTCCATGGTACTAAAATAGGAGGCCTCACAGTATAAGCACGTACAGCACAGATACCCTGAGGATACTGACCCTTTCGCACCCACCATCCATCTTGTTAAGTCATCCAAAAGTATGATGCTCTCTCTTTGCATTTATACTTGACCTTGTACAATTCTATATTGGATCAATGACTCCTATTTTCATGTATACACAAATAATAAACTGAAGAAAGTCCATTTTTAACACTGGAATGTCACAAGTATTTCCAGTCTCTCTCAAAAGTTCAGCTACAGAATGCAGAGACAAAAAACATCTGAAGGAAATTCACAGCAACTTGAATACTTAGTACTGGCTTTGAACCTGAAGGTAAATCATCCTGGATTTTAGTCTGACTGCTGTTACAAAACATACATTTTATAATTAACAGTATATATTTCCTAATACAATACCTCATATCAGTATAATGCTTGGATTCCTCCACACTTCCTTACAGCTTCATCAGTTGGTTTTCCCAGCTAGGAGTTTAAGGGTTTGGGATCATGGCTGGGCACTGTTCATTTATACAGTCTCTGCCTAGCTCGATCTTAAAAGCAAACCTCAGGGTGCTGCACTTGCCATTGAAATTTAGAACAGGCTCTAGTCAGTCAGCTGCTTCAAACTAGATTGCTGATACTTTGACAAAGTTCAGTTTTTCTAAACTAGTTTCTATAAAACCTAGTATTCAGCTGAACATGAATTTGAAGTGTTATAGTGATGGCTAACAAAATCAAAATGCTAGTTTAATACTCTGTTCTGAATAAACCACAGATTTTAATATATTTATGAATAAAGGTGCACTAGAAATGTTAAAAGATCATAGCATATATGACCATTAATATACACATTTGAACTGTAACATTCTCTTATTCACAAGAGAAGGCAACTTCTATCCACCACAATAGACTATATTTTAAAAGAAGTTTCCACAGAAAAGGATGGAGGAGAAGAAATCACTGAAAAAAATTGTCCACTACATAGCAAAACAAAAATCCCAAACCCTTAAAACAGTCCAAGCATTCTTTGCTAAATCACTTGAGTGAATCCAATGCATGATACAAAAAAATAGACAATACATTATTGAAAAAGCTGTGGAGACATGGTGGGTTTTGAGACACCTTTGATGATTTAAAGAGAAGGCTTCATTGCTCTTGTAAAATTACTTACACAGTAAGTTTAGAACTATTTTTCTCAACTTCAATCATTTAGCTCTGAGCCTGCAGACCAGACTGAAATTTAACTGTGTCAAGGCATGAGGATCTCCTTACTGGAAGCACATCAAGGTTCTCACATGAAATCTGATCATCAGCAGAGTAGGATTAATGACAGAGGTGGTCAGGCTGATAAAGCAGCAGCACAGAAACCTGCTTAAATGAGTTTGGAACTGCATCTACGATAAAGTCATAATGCATTCTCACCCCTTCTTGCCAGAACTGCAGAGAGCTCTGGTCGAAACTGATGCAAAAGAAAAGACTTTATCACTCAGTGTCTGTCTGTAGGGGGACTGTGGTTGTTCCTGGGAAAACAGATACCAGACAGATACTCAGACTGCCATCATCACTCCCACAGTAATGCCACCAACTCTATCCAACACCTTGGGATGTCTAGCTTAGCTCACTGCAAAGGAGAATAGATGGGGAAGGTTTTAAAAGAATTAGAGGACTTGTTTATGCACACAAAAATAAACTGGATATCAGGGATTTCTCTCAATCAACAAATTCTCAAATTAATCAATTACTATGAATACTGGAAATTTATCTTTACTTTTAGCTACCTTTTTCCCTCCACTTGAATTCTGAAATTCTCACAAGTGAAAACAAGGCCTGTTAATTCCTAGTTACTTAGGCACGACCCAAGTCTACTGGTACCTTTATACACGTCACAGCAGCTTCGCCACAGACGCTGTAAAGATGAATTCCAGAAACATACAGAATTTTAAAACATTTAATATTAGGAAATGTCTCGACAAAACCAGTTGCTACAAGATGCATTACAGAAAGTTTTCCAAACAGGGAAATAAGAAGAACCAATCAAACAAAAGCCACCAAACAAGCCCTTGTTTTCAACTGTTACAAAAACTGCCTTTATAAAGAAATGTACCAAGTCTCCTACACACCCCAAATAAAGTTCTTCATTTCCACTCATTCAAAAGAATTAAAAATTTGTGATAGTGAAAACTAAAATTTCATATATCTAGCTAAACAGAAAAACTTCTGTGGAGTGACTTGCCTTTACACAAGAGGAGATGTATACATGGAGATTTGAATGCCTTTGGGTATTAAAGCAACATAAAAATAATTTCTGTTTTCTAATGCAGGTATCTATTTACAGCAATAAAAGTGGATAATAGGTTTTTTGGTTTAACTTCAAGGAAAAAAACACATAAATTGTAATGGAATGAACATAAAATACTGCAAGATAGTTTTCTGGCATTTCACTGAAATGGAAATAATGTGGTCAGTAACTTCATGTAAAGCCAGGAACTAGAACAAGGAAACAAATTATTTTTTCAATGTTTGAAAGACAACTAAATGTCCTGTTCCTCTACAATCAACCTTACCGGAACAGTCACAGCAGCAGAAACACTACCAGCACTATAAAACTGGGTTTGACAAGTTGCTTTAAAAAGATCTTTTCCATGTTCCACATTCATAGCAGCAAGCCACTGACAACATCAGATTTTCTCATTCATATAATTTACTTCAAACCAATCTCTGATTATTGGAGTTAGAAGTGTGGCATAAGCAGCAAAGGAAACAGAGAAGAGCAGTTAATTGTATTGCAATTTCAGTGCAATAAAATCTGTGGTTCCAAATTCAGCAACCATGTATGGAACTCAACATATGCATCTAGTGTTGTGAGGCAAATACTACCAAAGGAATGTCTCCCATCCCACAAAACCAATAAACTATCTAAATTAAAGACATTTACGCTTACATATGGGGGAACCAACAGCCATCAGTGTCTAACTTTACACGAATGCAAAAATACATGGCAGAGATCAAAAAATAAACCAACTATTTTTAGCTTTTTCTCTTTCTCCCATAAAGCTCTGCAACTCCTCAAATAAATTATAAGTGACAAAAAACCAGCTGGAAGAGTGATAGAAGAAATATTTGGAGCCTGAAAGTTCTTCACCACTCACTCATCCTGAGTGAAGCAAATGCAAGGACTATCATTTGACTTCAGTGGAAAGCACTTCAGCCAACAGTCTCATACATTCTCATCAAACACGAAGCAATCAACATTGAGAGGAAAAAACTAAACACACACCTTGAACACCTCAGAGAAGAAACCAGAGCCAATTTTCTCACATGTGAAGTCATCAAGACGAGTAAGTCTGGAAAAGGCACTTATCAGGGCTCTGTATGAAGAGGTACAAACTCTTCCTATCTGGGATGCAGTCCCTTCTCCAGTGCCACCATCAAAGTCTTCAGCGCGCTCCAAGCGTGGTGGAAATCCTGCTATTGAGTTCCGCTTACTTCGGTCCATTTTGGAAACAAGATTTTATTTCACTATGGGAGGGCTTCTCACATCTTAGGCAATTTGCTGTCTTCTCTATTTTTGCTGGATCCTAAAATACAAGAAATTAAGATTACCATTATTGTGAAGATATCTAATAAGTTTGATAGGACTCCAACAAAGCTTACATCAGTTTAAGAGAATAAGAAAAAAACAACGCTATCCAAGCAGGGGCACAAAAAACAAAAAAATAAACCACCCCACAACATCAACAGTAAAGACAGCAACCTAATGAACTTTTCCTTTAGATTCATGGAAATACCCTATGCTGTGGCTACTCTGAGACAAATAGGCTTGAAACTCAAAATTTAACTGGTAACAAACAACTTTCATTCCCTTCCCCGCAACCCTTTCTTTTTTTACTTAAATTCTGGTTGCTACAGCAAGCAACCAAGCAGGAGGAAACACACAAAAAGTAACATTTTATTCTACTTCAGTTGCAGCTGATGACCAATGTACTCCTACAGCAAGAAACAATTTCACTTTCAGGAGTGAACAAGGGATCCTCAACTATAAAAAAATATAGATCAATTTTCAATTGACATTAGGAAAGCTATTCACTTGAAGCATCAAAACCTTGTTTTTAAAGCTTCCAGTTATAAGTGTTCCAAGACCAATTCCTCACCTGGTAGGAACACAAGGTTATATCCACTGAACACCTAGCCCCCAAATTTATAAAAACACCTACAATCCTGCTACAAAACCAAAGTATTCTTATAACAATCTGCTGGACAAATTTTCCCCACAAAGATATTTTTTAAAGCTATATTCATTTCAGTTCCACTGAAAGCACAGGAAACAAGCTACATTTGCCAAGTAGGAGAGAAGGAAAAAAAAAAAGGGAGGCGGACCAATAATTTTTTCCTCTGTTTAAGATGATGATGGTGAAGTAATCAGGATGACTCCAGAGCCCATCAAATTCAGCTTGGACTGGCAAATTTTTTTTTCTTTAAACCTTAGACTTAGGAGGTTATTCATCTATGTCAAACTTCACTGTTCATTTACAGCAATTTGGTGAACACCTACAAAGCCTGAACAAAGTGAACAGTCACAAAGTGGACAAATTTCTTTTTTTTTCCCCCCCAAGGGTGAATGAAAAACTAGAGGGAGGGGAAGGAAACAATAAAATAATTTTAAAAAAAGATGGGCAAAATAACCACAGAGCAGACAATTACACTTCTATTTACAAAGATGTACAGAACCTGAACAACACACTGAATTTAAAAAGCATCTCAAAAACAGAGGCACACCAGCTGTCCTCTGAAATACAGCAGTGCTGCTATACCAATGTTTTGCATACAGTATATCTTTTAGAGATGCTCTGTGCCAACACATCAGGCAAACACACAGTCTTTTCCTGCTTTCAGAAATAAGCTCTGTTGAACTGCCTGGAATTAATTTTAGGTTGTTCGCTCCAAAAAAGAAGGGTGTTTATTTCAAACATCTTAACACCTCTCTAAATGGATGCCAGTGGGTATAATGGACTGTTACCAAGGCCTGACAGTGAAAATTTAATCTCTATCTAGTCCTACATCATAGTTTTCCTACAGAATTTTGTATGCAGACTCCCACATGCCTGATCTTACTGCACTTTTCAGATGATAGTGGCCAACTGGCACACAGGAGATCAGGATCCAGTTTCTGATCTCATATTTTTGATTCAGGAGCCTTGAGGGTCTGGGAAAGGCACACAAGCACCACAGGAAAATAAAGCCTGTTACACGTACTCAGTGGAGAAAAATAACGCAAAGAACCTCCTCAGCTATAGACAAGATGCCTAGGAATTTCCAAGGCCTGCTTAAGTAATTCCTTTTGATCTGAAAAGGACCAGCTATCTTTTGGTTACTTTTCAAGGACATAAAGAAAGAACTATGGAAGGAGGACACACAGAGAAAACCATTAACAATTAATTTTTTGTATCAGAAGATGCAATCTTTGAAGACTGACCAGAAAACGTACTGTAATTGAAGAAACAACTTTTTTGAACTTATTTCCATCAGAGTAGCACCCACATGCACCAGACACTTTCCATGGAAGGAGGCAAGCATTTGCCCCGAGAAATGCACAGCCTGACAACCCAGTATATCACAGGATACCACAGGATCACCACTCCACAGAAAGTGGAGCTTGCAGAATCCCCCAATAAATCCAGTGAAACAACACATCCACACTGCAACTCAGCAAACTAAAGACTGAAAGTTCTCAGGCAAAGCAAGATAAAAAATGAAAAAAACAAAATAGGAAAGACTGCTGTTGTTTTAACTAGAGGAAGATAGACCAAATTAGATAAGCAGTATTAAACAGGAGGAAAAGCCTAAATCTCTTAAGTATCCAGACACCACTATCAAAAAATGGCCTCAACACAGTTTCTGTATCTATTTAACAAAGCAAAAAATCTCCTTCACATATATACACATCCTTTTGACTGAAATCACATGATGAACTTTGCAAAACTCTGTACAAATTTCACAATGAGAGAAGAGATTCAATGTACTTCACACAAAATAAACCCCAAAAGGTTCTGCCATCTGGATTCCCAAGTAAGCCATTCCTTCATTTTTGCCTGCTAGAGTTTACCTTTCCAGACAGCTACACAAAATCCTTGGAAATTATTAGGATACAGCTCCATTATCTTGCCCAGGATTGCACACATAGAATTACAGGAAAATTTCAAGTGGGCACAATTCCAAGTGGGCCTCCTGTCATTTTGGCCAATTACACTAATGATCACATTCTCAATGAAATCAACCAAGGTTTAATTGACTGTCAAGTCCGTCTGAGGTACTTTAATTTAGTACCTTGTATGGTTAATTAAAGTGCACTGAACAGAATCCAAGACTATCCTGCAAATCCTGTAACCAACTAAAAGGTTGTTGGGTGGCTTTTTTCATATTAAGGTTCAGCTTAAAAACTCTTAAGCTATGCTCAATAAAGACATAAAACATTTCCAAATAAATTCTTGGCTTTCAGAACAATTTTTCTGACACCGTTATAGAAGAAAAATGCACCTCACTATGCCAAGGCCAAAATAATTCTGAAATTCACCTCTCAAAATCCATACCTGCTCTATTCAGCCATTTCTTACATTTCTAAAAAGCACAGTTTCAGAATGCTTCATGCCCTACCACATTTCAATTTCTTGCCTGACCAAAACACACCATGAAAAAAAAAAAAATTAATATTACATTAAGATCAGTTTCTTCACTGCATGAATGCATTGATTTTTTAATCATAGAAATTACTATAAATACAACTATCAGCATTAATTTGGTTAATTAGAGCTTTACCTTTTAAAACCAGTGCCTGAACCTGCAATTATTTAAAGAAGGAAACCCCATAACAGCACATCAAATTATACCCTACACATCAGTATCAAACTAACAGGTGGCAAATATTAGCTAGTAATTAGCATTTTATACGTCACAGATATAAAAATGGGTAAGGCTTCTCAACTTCAGCAGTATCCCTTTAATGCCTCAGAGTATAAAACAAGATCCTTCCAAAAAACATTTCAACTCATTACCAAGAGGTTTTCTGTCCCCAGTATCCTTATAAATATGTGCATATTTGCACTCAAATGTCAAACTCACAATTTCCTAAAAGATGGCCCTAATAACAACAACCATTTTTAGACACAGAGACGGTCGCTAGGCATTCAGCCTGGAAAGCAATAAATCTGGTGGATGGGTGTTATTAATTTGAAAATGTTTTCTGAAGAACAAGATGCCAAAGCTTTGACAAAAGTCATTTGCCAAGAGTTAACTATTTAAACTTGTAGTCTGATGAAGCTTCAACAGCCAGCACTACAAAAACAAAAAGGAATTAAAGGAATTATGCTGGCAACTGTCACTCAACAAAATCATAACTTGAGGGGGAAGAAGACTTCACTGTAGTACTGTGCAAATTTCAGAAGGGCTTCAAAGAAATGTAAAGAACAAAATTGTCCAAAGACTGAATTGACTGAGGTCCTTAGCCTGGATAAAATTTTAAAAAAACCAAAACAAAATATAAAAACAAGGAAAAAATGTTTAAAAACTAAACACAGTTTAAACTGAACAAGGAGAGAGAATCAGGCACTCAAAATTTTGCTCCCCTAACAGAGGACAGTTCCTTGGTTTGTCCATAACTTAGCTTCTTGTCCTTGAGAGGAAGACAATATCAAATATTTACAGATGAGGCAGCTACAAATACCAGAGCTCAGACTATGTTTGGTCCAGTTCATCCTGAACCTGAAGTGTTTTTTTACTACTTTATGGGACAAGCCTTTAGGTTCAGTTTATAGTCTTAGTTAAAACACTGCATTTGAACATGAAAATCCCAATATTTTCTGTTTTCCCTTACATAACATTTTGCTTTCATTTCATCTGCCCTGTGCAGGATAATTCCCAGCTCTAGCCACTGCTGTCATAGCATAAGCTTCCTGCAAATTAGGACTGACATTCCTCAGAAGAGACCTGCATTAGCCATACTACACCACTTCAGAAACTGGAAGTCTGCTGAACTGCATCATGGTTTTATAATGCAAACAAACCTTCCACAAGAAGCTAAGCTGAAACAAACAGTTCATTTATTTTGTGACTGTAGCCAAGTTTGAAATGAGTAAGAGAGACCAGCTATTACTGCAGAGCTCAGGATTCAGGGCCAAGGTGGTAGGCTTAAAAATATTTTCATCAGGCATAGGCATAAATTCTAGCACATATTTAGAAGGCAAGTATAACTGAGGGAGAATATTAAAAACTCACAAACAAACAGAAAACCACTTGATCGTTATGCCCACAGTGTAATTGCCAGCATTTTCTAGGGTCCAATTACAACACAAAACTAAAGCTCTACCAAGGACCTTGCAACAATCCATTCCTCTCCCAGCCTGGTTTGAGTCACTCCAATCCACAGTGCAGACAGGCTCTAGCCTGGTTACAGAGCATCGTTAGAGTTAAATAACCACTCAAGTAGATCATGTACAAGACACAGCTGCTGCTTCAAATAGATAATTTTAATACATTATGTTTGCTTAACAAAACAGAGCTCAGTAGAGACAGTGAGAAGCTGCTCATGCCTTCCAGGTGTCAGCAGGCTGACATTTTCTGAGCTCTTAAAAAGAAAGGGAATCAAAGCCTTCTAATACCAACAGGTATTGTAACATCTCAATCTAGGAATTTCCCCTCCAGCCTCTCCACTGGGTTTGCAATGAGGGCTGACAGCTCTATTAGCACTGAGGCTTTCACATGAGACCGGAAAGCAACTTCTGTTGTTTCAATGCAGCCAGTGAGACAATCCAGAAGAGCAAAGCAAAGGAAAGAGAACACGAATGCCTGAAAGAGGGGTGAAGACAAAGTAAACAGGCTGAATTTCATACCTGACTAACATCTCTTGGACACAATCTGATACTTATGCATCATCACACAAGGCAGTCAATATTTGTATTTTCCAACTAAAAGTATCATCTCCACAAATATTTAAGACACATTCTGTAGTCTACCCTTACTAAGCACAAGCCCGTGTTACTGGTTTCACCCTACAGTGAAACACCAAGTACCTTGTTTACTGCAGGTAGTGGCTGCACAAACGGAACAGTAACACAGTCTTCACTAATTTATGCCTTTTGAAGTGAGAACAGGGCTTCCCAAATCCGTTGTTCTTAAGGTACTGCAGACACTTATGTCTACTGGTATTTGCAAACCAATCTGAAGCTCCTTGTACAACGGAGAATATGTAACTCGTAGTCTGAGAGCCATGGACCTGGAGTGTACAAGGTCAGCCTTCAAAAGCTAAGTTATCTCAACCAACTCCGCTGTTGGCTGCAAAAGCTGTTACATTTCTCCAGTGCAACCATCAGGACAACCACACCAGAACGTGGCTTAGCCACTACCAGCAATGTGTTCAACTTAACAAAAAGCGACAGGATCATATGAAAAGAAGCTTACAATCTAAGTCAGAAAGAAGACTTGGCAACAGACAACAGATGGAGCCAGTGTGATACAGTTGCTGATTATTAGATGGACTTACTAATGACCACATAGCTCCAAATGAATATATTAGGGAACTAATAAGCAGAAAAAAGGCTTTAAGAAAAAATTATTAACGTTGACCTCTTTTTGATCTTGCCTAGCAGAGCTCCTATTTTTGTGCCAGTTTGCAAGATGCCACTCTGCAAGGACACAATCAAGAGCTCTGCCATTGTGCAAATGCACAGTTGTCTGCTACAGGAAGAATACAGAAAGGGAACCTATGATGCAAGTGAACCACAAGCTTCATTCTTTTCTGCAGCCGACACAGAAGCAACAGTCCCCTCCTATAACCCTACAATTCTTTCATGAGCCTGTGAAACCATCTGCATAAAGGATTACAATGGCAAAAGCAAATACCTGGAATTAGAGGGTACACCTAGGTTACAGGAGGCCTGTGCCACCAGAGCAGCTCTTCTGAACCAACTCTGTCCTTCCACAATCACAAAAATGTTAAGACCTGGAACAAGGATTGCTCTGTAGGCCCTGCTTTGTGCTTGGCCCCACTGCCAGCTGTTCATCCTAGTGAAAAGCCACAAAACAAATCAAAGCAAAAAACACAGGAGAGCACACGCCACCAGCTATAGGGAACACCTCTGCCTTCAGTTTAAACTACTCGTTTTGCATGGAAGTTTTACACAAACCAAAACAGAGAATGGAATTACTCAGCCATGTCTACAGCTGAACACTGCAAGAATCAGAAAATGACATTTTTATTGGCATGCAACAATAATTTCCAAGGATGATGACTAAATGGAAAGGTTTATGACAAGTCTACAGGGCACGTCAGAGTTTCTCATTAAAAAAATTCTTATCTTAGGTTGCAAATTCCACTGCCTAAGTCCATGAAACTGTAATTCTGTTCATTTTGCAGACAATAAAATATGCTAGAACTCTGATCTCTATTTAAAAAAAAAAAATCAGTTGAAGCACAAAGGCTTCTCATAAACTAGCCTAAATGTTAGCTGTTGCTTTTTTAAGACAGGCAAACAGAAAGGTTTAAATAAAATTCAACTCAGTACTCTTCAAATTCAATTCATTACTCTTGAAATTGTAGCTTTCAGCTATTACAGCACCACTTACAGGAACACCCAAGTGGAAAGTCCACCGTACTTGAAGCAAAAACTCTTCCGACCCTCCAAGGAATATAACATTAAGAGTGACCATCTACATTTTTATAGCACGTCTCACCTGAAGACCATAAAGCAAACATATATGCACAAACACTTGAACACTCGAGCCTGTCATTAACGCGTGATTCACGTATTCGTACAGGGCAGCACTTAAACAACAAAATCCGAGCCAAGCCCTCACACCTCTTGGCAAAGCGAACATTTCCTAGGCGATCCTGGCCAGGCAAAGATCCGCGCCGGGCGCTCCCAGACCCTTGCACCCGGATCAGAGCGCGGCTTTCCCGCAGCACCCGCCGCCCCTCACCTGTCGCCGCCGGGGCGGACGCGGCCCCTCCACGCACCTGCTCCCCGGAACGCCCCGCTCACCTCACCGCAGTGAGAACCCTCCGCCGGCAGGGAGCCCCTTCCCCGGAGCGGCCCCGCTCCCTGCCGCCGACCCGCCCGGACCTGCCCTGAGCCGCCCCCGCGCCGGCCGTTACCTGAGCGGCGGCGCCTGCAGGGCCCGCGGGCGGCGCGGGCTTTCATGGCCGCATCCCCCACCCGCGGCCCCTCAGCACNNGGTCCGCCCCGCCGCTGCGGCCGGTGCGGGGGCCCCATGTGAGGCGGGAGCCCGGCTGCGGGACCCGGGGCCGCGACCGCCGGCTCCGCCTCCTCCTCCTCCTCCTCACGAGCACCACCGCCCACAGCGCCGGGGGCGGGAACCGGCCAGGACCCGCCCCTCCCCAGCAGCCAGTCGGCGCCAGGTAAAGCGTGATTGACAGTGTTCTTGACCAATGGAAAAAGGAAAACGGGCGGAGCGAGTCTCAGGCTGTCCACGTGAGTGCCCCTTTCCAATTGGTTGTGGACACTTGAGCGACGCGCAATTTGACCAATCACAGGAGCAACAACAGCTCCCGAGACACGCGCGGGAGGCAGCGGCAGGAAGGAGAGGGGGCGTTGCTATGGGCGCCTCTCTCTCATTGGCCGGCTCCTGAGGGCGGGTTATAAATAAGAGAATCAACCAGTAGGAGAGCAGGGCGGGCGGCGATGGACGGGCCGAACAGCCAATCACCGTGTGCTTATGAAGCTGACAGTGGGGCGGGCGCTAGGACATCCCGAACCTGCGGCCGGTCCCGGTCCCGGTCCCGGTCCCGGTCCCGGTCCCGGTCCCGGTCCCCGCCGCATCCGTGAGCCCGTCGCACGCGGCCCTCGGTGACCGCAGCTGGGCTCCGCGAGGGTAACCCTGCTGTAATTGCCTTTAATTACCCGTCCCCTCCTACGTTTCCGACAGGATTCATCCCTTTTTCTGGTCTCCTCCTCTCTCCAGGACTTGCAACTTCAGCGTTTACTCTTCCCGTCCTTCCCATCTGCCTGCACACCATTCCTGGTGTCGGTCACACGGCTCGGCCCTCCCGATCCCCGCCTGGAACCTGCTTAATCCAGCTCAGATATTCTGGGGGTTCGGCTGCCAAGATGAAATAAGCCTGGGATTTTTCACATACAAACTGTTATTTTTCAAATTATCACTTATCTACATGTAGGCAGCCTGTAACAGGTATGGAAAAAGATACCTTTCTTCCTGCTGCGACGCACTGCCAATTTCCAAGTATCCATTCCAAAGCACGGCAGGACTAGAACATCTCATTAAACAATTGTGAGAGGGGGTTGGTTTTGTTTTACATTGACGAGAGGCTGATTTTTTCCCTGACCTCATCGTTGGCAGAGGCTGAGCTATTTTTACTGAAACTCTTCAACAAACAAAGTTCATTTACTGTACAGTTTTGGATAGAATAACCAAATCCCAAACAGTTAAAAACCAGAGGAATTGTAACTAAAAAGGGTCTCGGACAAGAATGTGTCACTCAGCTTTGCCATACCATATTAGTAATAACTTTTCTCATTATCGTTTGTCATTAATTTTATATTTAGTCTTTTCAGCATGATCCAAAATGTTCTTGAGGGAGTTTGATGTTGGAAACATTAGCAACAGCTCTAAATACTGAACAGAGTCTTATTCTTACAGTCAGATTAAAATCTCTCTATTCTACGTCTTGATTAAATTTAGTCTCAGAATTTCAGTCGAGTCTACAGTGAAACTTCCCTGTATGTTTAACTACAAAAAATATAATCATCTTTTCACAGGTAATAAAAGTACGTTTGTGTGTGGGCAAAAAATACCTTTTTTTCCTAATTTCCTTCTGGATTTCCTTCACAGGAAATTTTCCCACACTCACAAATGTTAAATATCAACCACATGCAAACATCTATTCTAATGACAGCTCAAACACTGAGTGCAGCAAAAGTTTGTTAATTAAACCACTAGAAAATTATTATCGTATCCATCATATTTTAATGATTGACAAAGCAGATGGAACTATCCAGATCCATCAGTGTCTTCTCTCTATATTCAAGCAGAATTGAGTCTCAGAATGGGGGGGTTTAGCAAAATTTTTTTTATAACTTATTTTAATAAAGTTAAATTTCAGTGCTTTATATTTTGCTGGGATTTATCTCAGCAAGACTTTACAAAGCCAGCTCTGGAACATCTCCGGGGTCCTTCATGTCAGGGTCTAGTGATCCCTGCGACTTTGTACACCATTAAAAAAACCCCAGTACCTCCCTATTCCCCGGTATTCCCGTCCCTGTTTTGGGAGCTATTAGCTGGTTTTAAGATGACATCTGGTGGTAGGTTTTTATTACTGCTCTTTTTAGGAACTGATCACAGAACTACGCAAATTAATTATCTTTCCCCTGTTCCCCATCATAAATTTTACCTCCTTTTTCTTTCCCAAGCAAGATATGTGTAGTTCCTGCTTTTGGCCTGCAAATATCTTACTGGTAATATCCAGGAAGAAGCATTTATCCCACGGGCGGGTGCCAAGTAACATCATTAAAACACCAGAGCGATCCAGTAAAGTTGAGTCTCAGTTGGAAACACTCACACTGTGTTTCATGTAAGAGTGCATGAGGTCCTGTGACTCGTGACATTACTGAGCCCTGTTTTGAGAGGGAAATAAAACCACCTTGTGAGCCCCCCTATGGCTTTATTTCAACGGCAAGTCCTGTTTTGAAAGCAGAAAAAAACTGTACATCACAGCGGAACTTTGTCTCACCAAGTCCCCGTCCCCCCTCGCAGCTGGCAGCAGCACCGGGCAAAATCTGCAGCCTTGAAATCTGCAGAGGACGAGTGACTTTTGTAGACTCCCTCTGTTTCCCGGAGAGAGGAAAATGAACACCGCATTAGAAGACTCATCAAAGAGATACATCAAAGGCACGGTCTCGCAGACGTCCCAGCGCTCTCGGTTCTGCCGAGCTCCTCTCGCATCCCAGAAGGATCCCGCAGCCTGTAAGTTGCTGTGCTCACGGCGGGTATTCCCCTCTCCTCCGGATGCCCCCAGGCTGCTCCATGCAAAGATCGGCCATTCGAAAACGCAGCTCTGTGGCTTTGCGGTTTGCTCCTCTCTGCTCTCAGACGGACTCTCTCCTCCAGACAGATCGCTTTGGCTTTTTAAATGTAACCCGTTTGGCAAAGGAGCAGCAGAGGGTTCACTCACGGTTGGACATAAAAATAGACATAAGTGAGTGAGAGCAGGCAGAGGGGGGAACTCCTTTCCTCCGGGCTTTGGAAATGCCCCGGAAGAGAGAAGTTTGGGAGATTTCTCCCTCCCAAGAAGAAAGCTGATGCAATATATCTATGCAAATTTGCCTCCAATGCAGCAGAGCAGGTGTTTTCCCCAGCGGAGGTTTTGTGGGCTCCAAAGTTAAACAAGTGTCACACGACAGGAACTGTCTCTCTCCCCTCCCAAGGGACCAAGACAGTGGTTTGACCTCACAGTATTGTGATGAAATTGGGCATTTTAGTGATTTAACCCGTTAAATACTTTATGCAATGAAAACGGTCAAGAAAAACATCTTTGAATAGGATTGGTCAAATTCTGCTCTGATTTACTCCCCTAGAGATCTGAAGTCATGTCACAGAAGCAGGAAGATAGGGTCCCCATGGGAATGCCAGGAATTTGCTCTTGACTTATGTCAGCATAGGGCCTTTTCTAGCTCCTGCCCTGGGTGAACATTTAAAAAAACAGCCATGAAAAAATGATGCCTTTAGGTTTTCAGTCACACACCAAACCCCTAGATTTTGAAAACCACCTTAATGGGTTCCCTGGGAGGAACATCCTCCCACCTGTGCCTCCCTCAGCCAGCCTTGCAGGTGGACTTTGCAGAACACGGACAAGTTTGCTTGTGGGTGAGAGGGCATTTCCTGCTACTCTGAGCAGGGGAAGGGGGAAGGCACAGCTGGGGCTGTGCTCTGATCCCCTGCCCCTTGTTGTGTCATGCCCACGCTCCTGGCAGTAAGAAGGGCTCTGTGGGGACAGTCTGCATGCTGTCTTCTGGACAAGGATGTACCTGTCTGCTGACGACCTGGGTTAACAATTCTGTCCCACCACCAGTGCAGATGAGGTGGCCAGCATGTCCTTGTGCTCAAAGCCATGCTGCCATGTCAGCCCTAACCAGCACCACAGGTCTCTGCACAAGACCTGGCAATCATGGGAATGTCAGAGCATCTTCCACGTTCCTCTTCCAGGAGGCTGGACAGAGCCCAAGCAGGAGGCTGGCACAGCACCAGACACCGTGCCTCAGGACTGGAAAGGGATTGTTCTAGGGCAGATGGATATGCTCAAATTGACAGCTCCTGTACTGGGACCTATGCCACAGGCTTGTGCTCCCCTGCCTGCTTGTCAAGGCCATCTGCTGTCTTGGCTACAATTCAGAGCTTGTCCACCCTGCCACAGTGCTGTGGCATGGCTACCACCAAGCTCCTGGCAGTGCCATAGGCACGGAGTGGCACCGAGCTGACCATCTTGCTCCCACCTGCTCTGAGGTGCTCCCAGCCATGAGGCTGTGCAAACATTGGGACAAACGAGCCAGGACTGACCCTGTGCCACTGTGCCTTGCTTCAGCCCTGGGCAGAGCCCATCACACAATGTTCCAGCCCTTGGGAGCTGAGGAGCAAAGGGTGAGACCCCAGTGCTCAGGGCAGGCCTGGCTCATGGCTTCTCTCAGCAGCACCTGAATTTTTGAGATATCTGAATACCAATTTTGTAGGGGAAAGCATTAAACATCTGATTAAGCTGTATTTGCTTTGTATTCACCCACCAGAGTGCAGAAATACAGATTTTCGCTATCTTAGAACATGGTGGATGCTGAATGAGGCCTCGCAGTTCGATGAAGATCAAGGCCAATACCCCAATGGCCATCAGTCCCACCACCTCTGCCCCATGTCGAGGCACAAAAGGGTTTCTGCATTGCCTGGTGCACTGTCCTCACTCCCCAACTAAGCCAGATTATCTCTGGGATGAAAGCACAACCTTTTGTGTCCTTAGGCAGCACAGCAGCTTCTCCTCCTCTGGTTATGCTCCTCACACTTCCACTCACTCCTTATCTCTGCAGTTATAAGAGTGAAGAGACTTGTTGCTTTTGTGGCACTGAAATTGGAGACCTCTGCCACCACAGGGCTCTTCAGCTTGTCCCCCCAGCCACCCCAGGCTTCGGCACCTTCAGCTCTGCCCCTGCTTTCTCCAGCCCTTTTTGCAGAGCTGCAAGACCTACAAGCATCCAGATGCTACCACATCCCTGCTCAGCTCTCTGAGAGATCCCACTCTCCAATCAGCCTGCCCTCGATACATTTAGGTCTCCCAGACCCTTAATTTCCCTGCTCCCTGAGCCAGCGAAGTCACAGTGTTAATTGTTCCTTGTCCAAAATGATTCTCTAACTCTGATATTTTTCTGTCTGATCCACTTTTTTTTTCTCCATGTTTGTTCTTCCTTTCTTCCTTTGCTGGGCTACCAAGCTGTGGAGAGCTCTTGGAACAGAAGATGAGTCAGGACAGATATGCAGAAGAAGATAACATTCCAGCCTTGAGGTCAGGTTCAGTGCCTGCGTCATCGTTATTAAAAATATATGAATGGCAGTGCTCTTCACATTGGAGGAGAGACGCTAGAGATATAATATCCTGGGCTGCTGAGCAAATGCTCCCTCTGTCTGCCTGCAAGTCCCCCAGTGGCATCTTCTGCTCTTTGATAAATTCCCTTTTCTTGGCTCTGACTTGTGGGATTTAATTTGCCTTTCATAAAAAAACTGGTTTAATGTTTCAGCTTTGGGAGGGGGAATGACTCACTTAATGATTAGCTCTTCTGCTCCAGTCAGTTGACTTCCAGTTTCCTTGAGAATTGAAAATCCCTACAAGTGCCAAGTTGTCTCCCTTTGAGAGCAGGCCCTCTCCTCATTCTGCACTGAAGAGCTCCTGGAGGATGGGAGCAGCTTTTTAGGGATGATACCTGGGCCCAAGACCAATCCTAATCATGCCTCATCCTCATGAAAAAGTAGGTTTGCCAGGGGACAGAAGTCAGGCTGGGATCTGCTGGGCTCTGCAAGGGCAGGCTGAGATGTGCACCAGCCATGCTCCCAGTGCCCCTGTCAAAGGACAGAGGGGAGAGAGGCCAAACTACAAGAAATGGGATGATTTACACGATCCCAGAGCCCAGGTGAACCACCCACATGCCCAGAGCCATCCCTCTGCTCAGGGCTCCCACTGCTGCAATCACTCAGCCCTGGACTGGTGTAACAGGTGATCACTCTTCAGATTGTGTGGGGCTACAGATTATGGTGGCAGTGAGACCAAAACTGCACCTCTGCTCTGCTCACTCAGGGGACACTCAGCCCGTGTCATACCCTGGGTTGGGGGGCACAGCCCAAGAACTGAGTTTACTTGGCTTTCCCAGGTCCAACACCTCCCTCCCTCCTGTTTGTGCCCTTACTTCCCCTCAGCTCTTTTGCTGCCACTATTTTCTCTTCACTTATTTTCTATGATCTGCTTCTTCCTATTAAATTAAAATAATTAACATTATAATCTCTGGTCTGTTCCATTACTTGGTCACCAACCAGAATAAAAAGGACAGGAGCTGAATAGAACCACTGCAAGAGGGAGGTGTGACACTGGCAGAAGTTGATGTTGTGGTTTTTGAGCACAAAACTTTCTTTCAAAATTTATTCTGGGTCCTCAACTCTCAATGCTGCCCAGACCTGCTACCTAGACACTGCTAGGGCTTGCGAGGTTGTTTTCAGTCTTACTCAACTACAAGCCAAGAGCCTATACATACATGGGGGGCTGCTGCCTGATGTCTAAGGGGAATGGTTTTGCTTATTCCATGAGAAAGTGGCTGTGTAGCAATGGGATGTTAAAGTCCCCCTTGTTTTTGCTCCTTTCTCCAGGGTGGAACTTCGGCAGTATCATCTTACAGACATTGTCACACAGGTGCAGTCCCTTTTCTTGCTCCCAATTGCTCCTTCCTTGCTATGGGAAGCCAAAGGTACCTCATTAGTGTGTTAGTAATAATCGTAATGAGTGAGGAGATCAGCTAAGTAATAGCAGTGACCTGCAGGGGGGCTCATCTGCCCAGATTTATGGTGCTGTTCACCAGCCCCTCCGGGAAATGACAGCCCCCATTCCTCCTTGTCCCCCGGCTGTTGAAAATAGCTGGTGCAGTGTCTATGTGCTTAATTAAAGCAGAGGGACCGGTAACCTTGACGACTGCCAGTCACCCTCTCCAAGCCAGCTGAGATGGATATGGTTTTGGCGTCTCCAGGGAGAGGCCGGAGCAGAGAAGTGAGTAAAGCACACGGGCGTTGGATACGCTCATGAACTGTGGGCACAGCCAGCAGTGCCGATGTCCCCTGGAGCTCGTGCCGTCCCCAGGGGTGGGTGCCTGGGGAGGTGCCCTGGTCCCTCGCTGGTGAGACGTGCCAGGCTCCTGGCCCAGGTGATGCACGCTGCAGCACAGAGAGACCAAGACCTGTCTGGAGCAAAGGAGGTTTTGCTCTGTCGGGTAGCCCTGCAACCTCTGTGGGTAGTAGAAGACTCCTGTAACTTACCAAGTAGTTGTAAATATGTTTAAAATAATTCCCCTTAGAACTGGGACATTTGGACAAGCACAGTTACCTCTGCCAGAAAATGGTACAGCAAGTTTCCTTGGCAGTAAGCAGAAAGCTAGAAACACATTTCCCATGAGGGGCTAAGATTGAATTTTACTTTTTCTTATAAAGCCGGTAAAAGGTGTGATCAGTTCTGTATCAGATCAACCCCCTTCTACCTCAGAACTGAGAACCAAGCTACCAAGCAGCCCTGTATTGAAAAAGGGAGGTAAAACCTCTTGGGGACCAGATACCCGTTTCTACTTTCCTCCTCTGTCCTCTGGTGCTGCTGACAGGGGTATCTGATGGAGAAGGGGACCCACAGCCCCACCTCTGTCAAAGCAACCTGAGAGCGGATCAGCACAGACCACGCCCTGACATGGGGCCCTCTTTTTCAGAAATGCTGGCCAGAAGAGAGCAGTCAGATTTCCTGAAGGCTGGCTTAGCCTGCACAGTGCCTGGATGAGGCTGGCCAGTCCCCAGGAGGCTGGAAGGGATGTAAAGCCAGGGTATGTCCCAGAGGCTGCAGGATGCCCTGAGAAACCAGCCGTGGCACACTGAGCATCCAGCTGAACCCTGGACAGGGCAATTTTCCAGGGGTGCTTGGAGCACCTCTGCACCCGGCTGTGCCCACAGACCCAGGCACCCTGAAACTGTCCGGAGGCCCCAAGATGATGCCCCACGTTGGGCTTATCTTCTGTTCCCATCCCTGCATGGGGCAGAAGTGGGGGTATCAGGCTCAGCTGAGGGTGCCAAGAATAGATTAGGAGATGGTGGGATCCTGGACTGGGATCACTTGAACCTGTCTATGGGCTGATGAGGCGGTGTAAACCTAAGGATTCCCAGAACAGAGAAGGACGGGACCGGGGGTGTCCTGTCTGAACCAGGAGTGAGCGCTGTGAGGATGCCGAGGCCGGTGTCGGACTGTACCAAGGGTGTCCTGTCCGCACCCAGAGTGCCGGGAACCAACTGGTGATGCTGGGGGGGGTGCGAACCGAACCGAGGGTGCCGGGGACCGAATCGGGACTGGGCCAAGAGTGCGCTGTCCGACACGGAGATGTGGCATACCGGGCTTGCAGTGTGAGGGCCGGCAGCTGCCCCCTCCCCACTCCACCGGGGCCGGGGCTGGACCACGTGCGGCCCGCCCCCGCCCCGGCCGCCGG
>WEKY01048306.1:223290-295128 GCA_013390045.1 Picathartes gymnocephalus | reverse complement strand
TGACCGAGGGATCCCGCCGGTCTCGCCGCGGCGGGGAGAGCCGCGCAGCGCCCGGACAGGCGTCGGGGCAGCGCCGGGACGCAGGCTCCTCCGCCCGCTGGTGGGGCTGAGGGAGAATGGCCTGAGGAGCTCCCCACCAGGGCTCCCCCTCCGGGGAGCAGTGCCCCGAGCCTGCCCCCCGAACTCGGGCGAAATGCCCTCGGCCCCGGGCGCCGTCGCCCCGGCGGACGGGCAGGTGAAGTGGCCCAAGGATGCTCGGGGGGGTCCCGGGTGAGCCCCGCTCTCCGGGCAGCAGCGCGGCCGCCGATCCCGGCCTTGCCCATACAAGGCAGCTGCCGGCAGCGCTGCTCCCGCCGGCGGAGCCACCCGGGCTCACCTCCCGCCCGGCGCCCGGCGGGATCCCGAGGGGATGCGCGGGGCGGGGAGCAGAGATCCTGGAGGGGCTCGCCCTCCGGCATCCAGCCCTGCGAGCCTTCCGCCTCCCGCCCTGCAGCTCGTGGGTGCCTACAAGCCGCTGCTGAGCTTCCCCCCAAGGGAACCCCGGACAAAGCCCGAACTTTGCCGCCTCCCGCAGCACGACGGGACGAGGGCCCTGTGCCTGTGGGGAGAGGGCCAGGACGGATGGAGCTATTCGAGACGGAGCAGGAGCCAGACACTGGCCCCAGGCAGACTCTCCTGGGCCGTTTTTCGGCTCTGCTCCACGATCAACACGTCCCCACGTGGGCAGACTCAGTCTGCAGCGTGGCGCTGACAGCCCCGTCCACCGACACCACCGAGCTCTGCCGCGTGGCTGGAGTGTGGCCCGAATCGGGGGGCTGTCACCTTCCCCGTGACCCTGGCAGTGACAAAGGCTCTGTGGCATTTAGGGACTTGCCCGGGGCTCAGGAAACAAAACGTGTTTTTTCTTCTTTGTGGTTAAGAAAAACCCTTGGCCAGACCCTGGTCAGATCCCAGTACCGTGACAGCAGCAACAGACACCAAGGGGTGACGTACAGAAACTCAGTTTCTAATAACTAGTTAGGGCTAGTAAAACCCTAGAATAGATGCCTGTGGGGCTGAGCCCCAGCAGCGAGAGTAGCACTGAGGATGAGGTTTTGGGTGCCGGATGCGGTTTAGCTGGGTTTGAGGCTGAACACTGGGAGCAGTCCCAAACCAGCGCCCTTTATGTGGGCAAAGCTGCACTCCCCACACGAGAGTGGCTGTGCTGTGATGGGGTGTGGGGAGGTGACCAGCCAGTGGCAAAGGAAGGACTCAGGATTTCCACCGCTGAGAGGAGGAGGAGCTCTGAGCTGCGCGGGGTTATTCTGGCCCCGTGTCTCACACTCTGGGCACACTGGGAAACCCCGGGGAGCCCCTTGCCCCAGCTGGCTCATAGGAACCCTACTGCTGCAAAGTCCAAGACTCAAACTGCCAGAATGTACCAGAAGTTAAGATTGCACTGAGTTTTTCCTCATTTTTGTTGCTTAGTGTCCCAATCCAAGATGCTTCACAGTCTCAGGAAATGGTACCTATGCAGCTGGCCTGGCCCTTGTCCTCACAGCTTTTGAATTCACTAGCTAATCCCAACTGTGGTTGAAAGAGCAAATGTTTTGTGAAAATAGAAAATAGGTGGAAGAGATGCCACCAATAATAAAATGCCCCATGGCAAGCACAACCCATAATGAGACACCAGAAAATCTCAGCAGGACGAGTGGTGAGGGAAAGAACGGTTCACCCAGAAATTGGCCCTGAAGTCAGCAGTCCCTAGACAAATTTGTCCAAAACTGATCTTGTCCTAGCTTCATGAGCTGCTCTTTGCACTGCTCCCAGCACAGATTCCCTTTGCTCCTGCTGTCCGGCGGCGCCTGCTCCCTCTCCCTGTCTGGATTTGCAGCAGGGCCACAGAGGAGCTCAGCCTCCTGCATCTCCTGTGCTCTGCCCACCCCGGCCTCTCAATGCAGCCTTTCTTCACTGCCTGCGGAAATCCACTTCCTTCAGCACCATCAGCCTCACAAATGAAAGCCCGAGTAATTTTGGTCTGGACACTTTTCTGCCTCTCCCTCCCGTGCCGAGCTGCCTCACAAGCAGTGAGAACGGCTCAGGGCTGGGAGCAGCATGAGCACATAAAGCCCCATCTGTCGGCACCACCGGTGCTGAGCACACAGGCGAGCAGTGTGTCCTCTTCAGGGTCCCACTGCCGATTTGCCGTGATTTTTTTTCCCTTTGTTTGCCCAGGGCGAGGACAAGTAGATGGATTTGACCCCACCCTGACAGGACAGCTCCAGCTCTGCTGCACCCAGAATTGAGCCACAGCTTGGTCCTCTCCTCTGTGTGTTTCCTCCATCTGTGTGACCCTGCACCTTCAGGCCAACCTTTCATGTCACACCATCAGTCTTTGATGCCATTTCTACACATGCTTTTCCCTCAACCCCAGGGGCAGGGTGGACCTTCGCTCCCTGCTGCCCTTCCAAGAAAGCTTGACCTGCTGGGCAGGGGCAAAGCACTCACCTCCTTCAGCTCCCTTGGCCTCAACCCTCCAGACAAAGGGGAGCAGGGATGATCTAAAGCACAGAGGCCCCTGTTCCTCCTTCCTTTCCACCAAGACCCTCTGGGTGGGCAGACACAGTTCTTGCTGCAGTGCTTTCCATATGTCTGTGATCATTCCCACAATGCTCTCTGGGGCAGCTTTCATAAGGCTCAGCACCACTGAGGTCTGGGGTCACAGCACCACTGATCCTAAGTCCTGTAGTGCTGCCCAGGGCAGGGTCAGGGCAGGATTCATCCTCCAAGCCTCACAGCCCATGGAGCTATACAGCTAGAAGGACCTGGGGGCTGCTCAAGGCTGGGCAGGTTTCCTGCTGTCCGATCTTCCCCCAGTTTACGCCACTCTGCACTGGAGAGTAGGCTCCCTGCTGACATGGGGCTGCTATTAAGGCAACTGGCTAATTAATTTCTCCTAATGACGTGAATTCTTTCTCCACTGCAGCTGTGACTCAAAGTAAGCAGGGCCAGGCTCTCTGATGCCAGAGCTCCCTGCTGTTGCTGTATTACTGGGGTTGCACAACCCCAGAGAAGGGCAGGCTTCCCAGTCCGTGCATGCCATGAGTGTGCCCAGCAGCTTCTGGGCAAAGGGGTCTTCACCACAGTTCAGTCCCCTACCGAGGAACAAAACCAGACAGCATGGGAGTCTCCTAGGCACCTTCCTGCCAAGCAAGGTGCTCCATAGCTACATGTGGCCCATGGAAAATAACTGCTCTGACAGTGGTAGCTGAGCAAGGCAGCCTGCTCTCCCTTTCCTCTGCCACAGGAATTTGGGATAACGCCCCTCAATTCTAAATGGGGGATCAGTGATTGAGCTTCCTGCAAACCTGTAGGAAAGAGGTTTTTTGCATCTCTGTCTTACCTGGCTAGGTGAGGAAGGTCTAATGTGGCAGGGCCAGGCAGAACGTGACACCCTGGGGTGCCGTGTCCTGCAGATCGTGCTGGTGCTGCCCCACTACTGTGTGCTCTGGGCATGTCTGTGCTGTTTTATGGGTTTTCCTAGTACTGAAGTACCTGTGCTTGGCATTTATGGTGCTGTTTCCAGGCCTGCTCATCTCTCTTCCCACCACTCTTTCTCTGTCCTGCTCTGCCGTGTCCCTGTTGCCTGGTTGTCCTGGTCTCCAATGCAGTGCCATCTGTCAAGGTGGTAGCACTGCCTCCCCTCTTTGCTTCCCTGTGGTTCAAGCCTGTGGCCCAGTATCCACAGATGCCCCGAGGAGGCATCTTCCTGCCTGCCTGGGCAGGTTGGGTGTTGGGCTGTCCCTCCCCAGTGCCACACTCGCTCAGCACCCCATATCTAATCTGCCCTCGTCTTGTGCTGTGCTCGTGGCCACCTGCCTGCTCAGTCAGGAGACCTGGTTTCTATTCCTGTCCCTTACCTCAGCCTTTGCTTTGCAGTGTGCCTGACCTGGCAACTTTCCAGGGCTGGACCGGGTGCTCTGCACCCCCAGCTCGGCACCCCCAGTTTTGCTGCCTGCAGAGCAGCTCGCAGAGGCCACGAGGGGTGCAGTGAATTAAACTGCTGCCATGAAGAGCTTCACTGTGGTCCCCAAGCAGACTATAAGGTCGGATCCGTGCCTACACCTCCCGCCTGGACTCCTCACAGCAGATGGAGTCTGTTCAGCCTCTCTCAGCCAGGATGGGGATGGGAACAGTCTGGGCATCAGCCCTGGCAGGGAGAGCACTGGAGCCTGTGGCAAATGCAGCCCTCTGGCACCCTGCCTCCATCGAGGTCCTGCAAGGTGTCCAACTGGAACTGAGTTTACAAAGCAGTTGCCCCTTGTACCTGATCCTGTTTCTAAGCTCGTTTCATCACAATGATATTTGCTCTACAGCATCCCTGGGTGAATCTGGAACTGGGTTTACAAAGCAGTTGCCCCTTGTACCTGATCCTGTTTCTAAGCTCGTTTCATCACAATGATATTTGCTCTACAGCATCCCTGGGTGAATCTGTCACCTTCCTGAAGGGCTCCAGAAATCTCTTCTGCTGCTTGTGGGTTTTTTTTTTTTTTTTATTATTATTCCAGGAAAAGAGATCAGGCTCAGCTAGTATCTAATCAGGAGCTATTTCAGTTCTGCTTTTAAATGAAATGAAGAGCCTTGGTTTTAAATCCCACTATATGGTTTTATTTGCATTTATACTCAAGTTCTTTTTCCTTGAAGAGATTGTCTAATTACCGTTGGTTGGTAACCATAAAATGTAATAACTGGCAACAAAAGATAATTTCTACACTTAATGAAGTAGTTTGCTAAGCAATAACTGCTTTTATACATTCAGGTTATGGTTTATGCCGTTACTTTTTAAACATTGTATTTTTCCCTTTTACTAGGTTGTTTGTGAATTGAGCTATTTCACTTAAATGGAAATTGAATTCATTTAGTGCACCAAAATAGCATTGTAGAAGGGTTTGGGTACCTTTTCAATGAATCAGAGCAGTGGTTTGACATGCATTCTGTAGGAAGCTGATGTAAGTGAGGTGCCGTCCTCAGACAGTGACAGTCTGTGTAGGAGAATACATCCACACCAGGGAGTCCTGAAATCCTGAGTGAATCCTTCTCATCTTTGTGCTTAGCTCTCACCTGGGACTCTGCACCTTTTCTAGTGGTGGCTGCAGCCTGCACCCTGCTGCCCTGCTCTCCCTCAGTCCCCAGGAGCCAGCCTGCCATGGGCTTCCTCCCCTGCATCTCATCCTAAGAGGGATTTTAGAAAGTGTTCAAGTCTATGGATTGGAGCTGGGTTGGTGTTGACCTTTGGGGAGCTCAGGCTGCTGTTTCTGTCAGACAGGAAGGAGGGTGCAGAGGATGCTGCCGAGAGTGGCAGGAGGGTCAGTGGCAGGAGGGTCGTGGCAGAAGCTCGTTGATGGGCTTGCCCAGCTGAGGCCCTGCTCTATGTCATTGTTTTATTCTGAGAAACAAAGAGATGGTAGGGTGGCTGCTGTGGCAGAGATGGAGAGCACGGTCCCCACTCTGTGTGACTACTCTGGCACAGCCGTGACTCTCTGTGCTGCTTATGCAAACCTTCCTCAGCCCCTCTCTTGGCCCCAGCTCTGAATCTTGGGCCGGCAGCGCAAGGCAGGAATGGCCCCGTCTCCTGCAGAGCTGGCTTCCTTCAATCCTCTGTTATGGCATAATTTTACCATGTTTGTTCTGGAGCTGGTGGGAGCTTGGGTTGATACGTGGAGGTCCCTCAGTGTTGTCAGACAGTGCTGGAGAGGGGTCGAAGCTGTGGGCTGATGTTCAGAGCCCTCCCTTCCCTCAAGGAGCTGGGAGTGTTTCCCACCCTTGTCCAAGGCAAGGGCTGCTTCTTGGTTGGCTGCATACCTCCTCCCCTGGGACCACTCTCTTCCTTTGCCCCTCTTGTTTCCCAGACAGAGGTCACTGCAGTCAGCACAGTCTGATGGGAGCTGCTGCTCCAAATCCACCAGCCCTGCTCTAATGTGGTCTGGGATGTCTGGTTCTCACCAAGCACAGGCTGAGCCTGGAGGTTAGGTTAGCACAGACACGAGGCACGAGTGGGGCTGTAACCAGGGAACCAGCTCTGCTTCAGCAGATACCTCAGTGTAACCAAAGCAAGCTCACCCTTGGTCCCCTATCAGGGAAACAGAGATATTCTTATGATCAGAGGTCTTGCTTACAGATCCTGATGCAGTTGTAGCTGCTTTGTTATGGATCCAAGGGCGAGCGCACCTTTATCAGCTGTCCTGGGGTGCTGCAACTGTCAGGTCTTGGAGAATCACTGAAAAGGTGAAGCATTCACACTGAAGTATTCATCCTGACTCTTTCCATTTGCATCTGGAACAAGAAGGAGTGGTTCCCTCTTGTCTCCTGAAGCTGGTGAGGGCGATGCCTTAGGCAGTACAGCTGTGGCTTTCCTGGCGTGTGGTGCAGGAAGCAAAATTTCTCCAGGAAGATGCAAGAGGAACGAGCTCTGACCTGCGGTATCTATAGGTAACCGATAAACAGCTAAAACCATCAGCACCGAGTAACTGGAGCAGCAACAACAGCGCGGGAGCTGAGGATTTTACGACCTGTTGGGTACCAAGCTCCAGAGCAGACCAGGAGCTGGACCCCCGAGGATCCCAGCCCGTGCAGGGTTTGCTGGGTCTCCCCCAGCACAGGCAACTGCAGCAGCGCTCTGCTCTCCCCTCTGCACCGAAGGGTTTGCACCGGGTTTCATTTGCGTGGCAATAGATATCATCCACCCTTTTGGATGGATGATAAAACTGGCAAGCAAAGCTGTGGCATTGCAGCAAAGCCCTTCGAAGGAGTGTTTTTATTTTAAACTAAAACTGAAGTAAAATTCAGCGCTTGTACCTTTAACACCTACAGTGCACAGGCACCAAGTTGCACCTCTGGGGGATTTCCCCAGGTGCTTTGCTTGGTGACTGTGCTGGCTTTGGATGTGCCCTTACCCCTTAGCTTAGGAGCTGACAGATGGGTGATGGGAATCTTTTGTCTGCCTGTCCCCGAATGATCAGGATTTACTCAGTCCTTTGTTTCCTTGGCCATTTTAAGGCTCTTTTCTATCTTCCCACCATCATCTCTTAATGTCTTGAATCTTTGTGTTAGTCTGGATTAGGCTCTCCTTTTTTTCAGGCTCTCCTTTGTTTCCTGAGCTGGGTGTGCTGTGATGTGCTGGGCTGGATGACTTGCTAATTGAGGAGCCATCAACACTTGCCATACTCAAAGCGAGTCCCTTGTTCCTCACCTGCCAATTTAAAATCTCTTCTGCAATTCTCTATAAACCAGGTTTTACACACCACTGTGCTGTGTTACACCAGAGCCAGAGCGGCCCATCTACCCCAGTGATGGACACCAGATAATTTTGTGGGAAGAAGCCAAGTGGCTTCTTGGAGAGAAGAGCTTAGGGAAATGCTAGTCCCATTAGCTCTCCCTCTTGCAGACAGCAGGAAGCTGTGCGTGCAGCAGGGTGTGGGGAGCTGCTTGTCCCCACAAGCCCTCCTGTCCCACAGCACCTCCTGGCAGGGGTGCCAGTTCCTGGCACTGTGGGGAGGTGTCCTGGTGTGTAGGGCCCAGACTCATCTGCCTTCCTTCTGACTTTCCTTTTGTGCGTAAAATCTCCCATTTTCCCCCGAAGTTCAGAAGTTCCAGCTATCTGGGTTCTGCGGATCCACCAGAAGTTCAGACTATCTGGACTCTGCAATAGACTTTGCACGGACCCATTTGTCTGTTACCTTAAAGTTCAGGAGTTCAAGCTGTAGTCAAACTGTCTGGGCTCTGTAACTTTGCGGCTTGAGGTTGGTAGAAGATTAAGTCCCATTTCTCCTAAAGACTCTCAACCAGTTGAGCTGCTTGTAAAGACATTAGCACCTATCTTGCCTCTCACTTTTCTAGCTGGAAACTGGCATGATGGTTTCAGAGTTGCTCAGGCCTTTGTGCAAGACAGCTTTCCACAGATCTTTCCTCTGAATGACCCAAGTCATGACTTGCCACCCCGTGAGAGGTTGTCCCAGGAACAGGCCAGCTATTCAGAGCAGCACATAGCCCCGCTTGCCACCACCTTTCCTGTTTACCCCACGGTGACAGCACGGCTCTGTCTCTGGCTGCGTAGGAGCAGGTAGTTGGATGTTTACTGAGCAAGCATCTGCCAGAGCCCAGCCAGCATCCGGAGCTGGTGGGATCCCACCCCGTGCTGAATAGCAGTGCCAGGTTTAGCGCTGGAAATTGTCACATGAAGGCCTGTGCCTTTTGGCACCCAGTTCTTTTCCTCACAGGTGTTATTGGTGTATCCTATGCCTGAGCTCCACTGCAGAGCGGCTCACTTTATCTGGGGGCACATTCTGCTCACGCACATCTGGATCCAAGTAAGGCCAAAGGGAGCATCTCTTAGGCCTTTGGTCTTCATGTTTAAGTTGCCCCAGCTGGGGTTCCCTGTGAGAGCTTGTTCTCTGAATGTGCCGAGCAGGGTTGTGCATCCCTGTGGGAGCCCTCCTGGGACTGGGGCCCCGGGCTGGGGAAGCACAGCTCCGTCAGGCTGCTCCAGGGTTTTGAATTCTCCAGCTGGTCAGGGTACTGCAAAGGTCTTGAGAGAGCAATGTATTGTGTCTTTTTTTAGGGCCTGTTAAGTGCTGTAGCTGGGGAAGAGCTCTGATAAGTCTATCTGTTCTGAAGAGCTTTTAAAAACTGCTGAATTTTCCCCAAAACAGTGTAAGAATGGGCTGTTTTGCTAGTGGATGAATGTTTCTTGCTGACAGCATCTGCTTTGGATGCTTCTTCACTGTGGAGAGAAGGGGGATGATGATGGAATTGCTTCAGTACCTTTATTTTTTCTGTAATTAGCTCATCAGTCCTCTATGGCTTGGGTAAAAACTTAAATTGTCAAAATATTGACTATGAGATGTTTTTAAATTGGAGAGTCCATCCTGATGTGGCTACATTTCTCTGTTTTCTTCCTGTTTATACCCTGAAAACCCTTCACAGGGTGTGTGTTTATAAACAGGCAGTGTAAGAGCCCTGTGGTTTTCCTCCTCCCATATGCTGTCACACTCTAGCAGCTGTGGATCTGGGGGGATCCTTGCTTGCTGCAGGTTCCCTTCAGGGAAGCTGCCCCTTTTTGCTGTAGTGGGAGGCTGAGTAGCTCCCCATTTCTGTGACAACAGTTGTACTTAGTGGTGGTGATGTTTTCACAAACAGCTCACAAAGGTGGCTCCCAAAGCACACCACCAGCCCTGTTAGCTGTAAAACTCTTGCTATCCATTTCACCTTTCCCTCTAGCAGAATCCCATACTACTGCTAAGGTGACTTACAATATATGCTTTACCTTTGCCATCCTCAGTCTTTTTAAATATCACTTTTCTCCACTTCATTGGGCCAGGGGAGCTAGAGAGTCTTCATCCACATTTTCCTCATTTGTGTTTTTTCAGCACCACTTTTGACTCTTTCTCAATGAACCAAAGAAGACTTACCTAATTTCTTACAGAATGAGGTTCAGGTGATGCTTTTAACAAACCCAAATCCTCTAAAAAAGTTTAAAAGTTGCTCCAGGGTAGAGGGATTGGTGGTGCTGACCCTACAGAACAACAGCACAGGACTTGAGTGGAGAGGAGGGTAAAGGAAAAGTCCCCTAGAACAGGTCCCTGCCTCAAAAACCAGGAGGAGAGAGAAGCTGTTTGAATCCTTTTACCAGGTGTGAACCTGTGCCAGATTTGGAATTAAGGGGATAAAGAAGTTCAGTTTCTGTCCTTCCCCTCTGTTTCTCCTCTCACTGTGGGATCTCTGACAAACTTCTCTGTTCCATAGGAGGGGGCCAGAAGACAGCAGAGGCCTCGGTGACACAATCACTTTTTCCTAGCGCAGCGCTAACCTCGCATCAGCCGAGGGAAACCTCTGACTTCAGTCCAGTGACTACTGTCATTCCTCAGAGAAACCTGGAGAAAAACCTGACTGCTGCAACACTCAATGCCACTGGGGCCCATGCTACAGAGGTGGAGGATGCCTTCATCCCCACCACCCCCATGACAGGCTCCGAGGCAGAGGGACTGCAGGCTTCTACCGCTGCCGGTCCTGGGGACATCACAGTTACACATCCTGAGCACAACAACATGAGCTTGTCAGTCAACAGCAGCACTGAAATGCCCTCCCCTACCTTGACTGCCAGCACTCTGGAAGAAAACCAGCCCAGCCATGAAGCCACAGAGTCTTTCAGTACAACTGAAGAAATGGATGATGCCAGCAGTGCAACGCCCACGCCTCCTCTGAACACTGCGTCAGGTGAGGTTTTGCCTTTACTGCCTGTGCACAAAGCTCTGCCTCAAGGATACACAACCTGGAAATGTCTGAGCACTCTCCTGGTAACTGGAGAGAGGGAGAAGAAGGGAATGAGGCACTAAGCAGAGCCAGTTCAGTGCAATTTGTTTGCAGAGGTGTTAGTTCAGTATCGTCTTTGCAAACCCCATTAATTTTGGTATTAATTGTGCTGGCTGCTTTCTGATGAGGACACTGATTGTGTGCAGGGACATCCTTTATATATTTAATGTGAAAACAACATGCCTTAGCAGCACTGCCCAGCTGGGCCTTTCTGCCACCAGGGCTGGGGGCTCAATGGAAGCCTTCCTGGAGAAGCACACCCTCCCTTACCACAAAACATGGAGATGGGCAAGTACAAGTGACAGCTCATCCACCCCTGGGCAACCACAGGAAACCCTATGCTGCTTTCAGATCCCTCTGAGTAGCATGGGGACTGGCTATAGGATCTGCAATCCCAATTTTGCCCACCTTTGGCCCTGCCAGGCTGTCACACAGCAAGGCAGATACTGATTGATCACTGATTTGTACGGTGTTCGTGCACAACTGCATTGTTTTCCCTGGCTTGTGTCACATGGTCCTGCTGTCCTGTGGCACCGCCACAGCCTCAGGGGATGCTGCTACCCAGTCCCTGGGCAGCCCCCGTTGTGCTCCCTGTAAGGAGTGATGAGAGGCCTTTTCCCAGTGACTTGCTCTGGGGTGATCCCCAGCTGTGTATAGAGTTGTTTAAGCTTGCCTGCTTGTCCTTTGTCCCCAAGGACAGGCCTTGTGGGCCCAGCTGGGGTTGGCTGAGATTGCAGGTTGGCACATATGAAAACTGAGAGGACTTTCTGAGCACTGTGGCTTATAGTGTGGCCTCAGCTGTGGCTGCGCTAAAGGTTCTGCTTGTTTTCCAAAGGATTGACAATAAGCTGCTATTCCTATAGTTCCAGCAGTCTTCCTTACATCTTGCTTCCATCTTGTTTAGCCCCACAGAACAGTGTACTTGCACTGGATCCTTTGAAATAACTGCTTGTTCTTATTTTGCAGCAACAACTAACAGCTCTCAATCAGGGCTTTTTGATGAGCAGACCGTGGGGTCCACAGCAGCAATGTCTGAAACCAAGCCAGGAAGGAGCCCTGTGGGTGCCACAGAAGAGAGCACTATGGAGCCCAGAACTTCCTCTGCTCCCATCTCCACTGTACGGAGCACATCCTTTGCTGCTGCCTCCAGTGCTGTGACGGTGACACCCCTCGTGACCAGCTCCACATCTGCCAGCACAGCTGCCATCCCCTCCAGCACACCTATAGCAGCACAGTCACTGGACCCCAGGCACGAGAAGGCTTCTGTGTTGGATGTTGGTGATGATGACAATTCAGGTAAATGCTCTGCTTTTAATGGGGTGCCCAGGGAGGTGGTGGAGTCACTGTCCCTGGAGGAGTTTAAGGAAGGATTGGAGGTGGCACTTAGTGCCATGGTCTAGTTGACAAGGCAGTGTTAGGTTATAGGTTAGACTTGATAATTGCAGAGATCTTTTCCAACCTAATAGATTCTGTAATTGTTTTGTACCTGTTCTCACTAAACATGGCAAAGGGCTGGGGCTACCTCAAATTGCCACTTGGCTGTACTGAGCAGAACCAGAAAAGACAAAGCTTTGCTGTTCCAGCCCTTGAAGACTCTCCTTTGGCCTCATTCCCTTGGTCTCCTTGCAGAGCTACCCAGTTTGCCTGTTGCAACAAGGGCTGATCCCTTGGTAATCACTGTGATCTCCGTCTTCATTGTCATGGTGGGCATCCTGGGCCTGGTGGGTTTCTTGAGATACCGCCAGCACAACAACCGCATGGAGTTCCGGCGCCTGCAGGACCTGCCCATGGTGAGTCACACCTCCAGCCCAGCCTGATGAGGGCTGGCTTGCCACTGACTGCTTTGCAGTTCTCCTTCTACTACAGTAGCAATGCTTTGGGTATTTGCAGCAGCACCAATGCTGATCACACACTCCTGTTCCTCCTTAGGTCCCTCTCCTTCCATCCAGGGTTTGAATCAAGACAGCAAGTCTCAAGGCTGGGCACTAAAGAAGCTCTCTGCCTTCCCCTCATTCTGCAGGGGAATGCTGAGAGGTTAAATAGAGGGAGGAAGGAGAGCTCCATCCAGGCTTGTCCTGAAATGACAGCTTCCTAACCTCTCCTCCTGTTTCCTGATCTGTTTGCTTTGTGACTATGACAAAGCAGATTTTATGCTCTGTTCCAGGGAGGTTGTCTGTCTGCGTTTGACCCTTTGGGAATATAAAAATATATGAGGGTTCCAGAGGCTGGACTAGCTCTGGGGAAGCTGCAAATAACTCCCTGCACTTTCTGGGATAGAGGAGTACTGCAGCTAGCAAGCAAGCTGATGC
Organism: Picathartes gymnocephalus; assembly: GCA_013390045.1. Taxonomy (NCBI): domain Eukaryota; kingdom Metazoa; phylum Chordata; class Aves; order Passeriformes; family Picathartidae; genus Picathartes; species Picathartes gymnocephalus. The sequence continues at coordinate 282,472 of WEKY01048306.1, read as the reverse complement.
TGTTTCAAGCTGAGTGGAGTTTTCAACAGCCAGAGTTTTCCACATCCCTGCAGCAGGCAGGCAGTTCCTGGACACACCTCTTCTCTCCAAATGCTGCAGCAGGAGGGAGACTGACAGTCCAAAGATCCAGGAACTGCACAGTGACAGCATTTAGGTGGATGCCTGGGCAGATGGTCACACTGTGGCTGAGAAGGCTGTGCTGCCTGCACAGCAGTCTCCCAGGCTGGGACCCTGATGCCATCGTGCAGACATCTCATTAAAGCACCCTCTTCTCTGCTTCTAGGATGACATGATGGAGGACACCCCTCTCTCCCTCTACAGCTACTAGGCTGCCCACTGCCCAGAGGAAAAGGCCTTGAGGACTCGGTCCCAGACGATCTGCTGAGGAATGAGGGGCTGTGATTTGCACACAACTGAAAGATCCTTTTCAGATGGTTTTTGGTTTTAGACATTTTAAATAGTTCAGTGTTGAAGTTTCTATGCTGCGAATCAGAGCCCAAGTCTGGCCCTTTTCTCCAGGCTCTTCTCAAAACAATGCCCTGAAGAGGTGTCTCCTCCTTTTAGTGTGGCAACCAATTAGCCAAGACAACCTTTGCCATGGTGTTCTGCATGGATCTCTTCTGTTCATCTTGGTGGCTGCTGCTTTCAAAGGAGGTGGGCAAGTGATCCAGACTAGGGCTCTTAACACTGGTGGTGTCAGCACAGTGCCAGCAAAGGAGACTGCTGTCTTCTGAGGAAGCCAAGGATGTGGAAATCAGTTCTCTTGGGTTCCCTCTTGTTCTGTATTTTTAAGGTTGTTTGTTTGGGGGCTTTCCTGCACTTTTTTTGTTCCTGTTTCAGCTTTAGTCTCAGGATTGGTATTGCCCATCCTGAAACACCTACCGGGAGGATAAAAGACTACTCTGCTTCCTTCCTACACGCATACCTTTTCTCTTTAACCAGGGAAAACAGTTTTGTGGCCACTGGAGAAGTGCTCCTGCTACTTGATGTTGCTTTGAAGTTGCTGGGAGAAAAATGAACATAATGTTAGCTTAACAGAGCTTGATAGGACTCAGTCTATTACCAATTAGACACACTAATTTGGTCTCACCAAAATTAGGAAACCATGTCTCCTACACTTGATGCTTTTGGCATATGTGTAAACTCCTTTCCCAGGCTCAGTAATTGCTTTAGTCCATTTCCCTAACTGAACTAACACAAGCCTTTCCTCAGGCACCTCCCATTTTGCTTCTAGCCTGTGGTTGCTGGAAGTTGCTGTACAAAACTGGTACTTCACTCTCCCTCCTGTGCTATGCAAGGTCAAAGCTTCTCTACTTTCTGATGTTGGTCTTTTGAGCCAGTTGGTGTCTTGTCATGAGGACAGATCCTGGATGTAGGTGCCTTCCTCCCCTTCCCTTTCTTGGTGTTATTCTGATTAGATTCTGCACTTTTGCCTCAAAATATCACTGCTGTAGATCCAAATTTGGCTCTTGAGGCCTCTCAAGGAGACCCACAGACCAGAGCCTCAGAGTGTAAATCAGAGGATCTTTTGGTGCCCTTGCCTCAGAAAGACCAGAGTGTGTGTGACATGACAGTCTTCATGTAATTACACCTGCTCCTGTTTTCTGACTCACATTTGACTGCAGGTAGATGGAAACACATGCCTTCTCTAGAGTGTTTGATTTTTGACTAAGCCAGTTGCTCCCTCAGGATACAGCAAGGGCTAGAGATTATCTGCCACATTGCTCTTACAAGCCTCAGTTTCTCCTCTCCTTTCAGTAACAACATCACTGATCCCCACAAAGGACAGATACCAGGCCTCACTTGCAAAAGTACCTTTTTTTTCCCCAGTGCTGTTATTGGTTGTTGTAGCAGGGAAAGGGAAATTTGCCCATCAGCTGAGCTCAAGTTACCTGGAAAGCCCAGAGATAGTGCAGAACCAGTCTGGATCAAATAGATGAACTGAGTAAGGCAGCAGTTCCTCCTCCCTGTGTTGCTGCTTCCAGGGTGGCTGACAAATGGCTGCAGTGCAGTTGGGGTTCAGCTGTTGGCTTTGGCCTTCCATCTGTGTACTGTAAGGATGCCCAGTAAAATAGGGAAGAGGGTTGGTTCTCTCCTATGATTGCACGAGAACTAAAGAGCAATTGTCACAACTCCAAAGCTTTTGTATCAAGCATTGTCTGCACAGAGTGATCTCCCTAGCTACAGACTTGTTTCCCCTGCCGGAGGGCAGGGTGCTACTGGTTTTCGGCACAAAGTTGGCAAGTTAGTGGTGGAAAATAGAACTCCATCCTGGCTGGAACTGGTGCAGGCTGGCATATCTGGGAAGTGTGTCTGCACACAATCAAAAGGGCAGGGGCTGGTTGTTCTGGTTTCCCATGCATCGCTGTCCAGGGGAAAGGGGTGAGGAAGAAAACTCGCCCAACACCAAAGTGCAACTTTGTAAAATATGTTGATAGTGGATTTTTTTTCTGCAATAAAATTACAAATGCCAAAAGTGTCTCAGTCCTCATATTTTCATTGCAAACATCTAACTGAAAAGCTTTTATAGTTCACAATGAATGCTGTGATAGATAAACAGCAGCAGTTTGGGGCACAAAGACTCACAGAGCTGATAACTAGAAAATTCTAGACAGCTATGAACCATAGCTCTGACAGTTTCGAAGGACACCACCCCCTGCCTGTGTTCCTTCTTGTCAGGGTCATTTCTGGTCTGGGTCGACTGAGATTAATTTGTATACAGTTAAATCAGATGAAATCTGTCTTAGAGAACCACACTAGACGAAATAATCTAATCTACACCTTTAGACTCCCTTCCTTTGCCTCTGATTGAAGATATTCTCATGTTGTTAAAGGTAACTCCAAACTTTATTTACAGAAATATCCTGAAAGCCAGCCTGACCCAAACCTAAGTAGCATCATCTGTAATGCTTCTTTCTGTAGTACAGTAGACAAAGCAAATTGAAAGGCACATACTTCTTTTAGTTTAGCTTTATAGCTGTTTTGAACTCCTCCCTTTAGAGCTCAGAGCCACAGGGAGGTAAGTGCTCAAAAGCCCAGCTTCTGCTACAGACCTGGTAAGAGTCTTTCCTGAGCTAAGAGTCTCTCTTAGCTGTTAGAATACTTTGGCAAAATCAGTCAGTCAGCTCAAGTCACAGATTGCTTGTATTAAAAATTTTCTATTGCAAAAGCAAAATGTGGTGAATGAAACTACTTGGTAATTTGGCTGACACTAAAGAGTTTTCTAAAGAGTTCCGACAACAAATCTAGAGGAGCAAATCTGGAAGGTCTAGAGCAAGGGGAGAACAAACAAAGACTTTGTAGCCTAGCAAAGTGCTTGCTGAGTAACCTGAAGACAGGAGGGTGAACTCTAAACCCTGCAGAGATTTCAGTCCTGTTCAACATACAACCATACAAAACAGAATAACTAAGTTAGCAGAACAAACATGCCATAACTAAGCCAGTCTTCTCAGGTCTAAAGTCAGCATTATTCGGGTGGTTTATATTAGAGTGTTCTCTGTTCTGCCTTTTTACCACCAAAGCCACTCAGAGCTGATTCATTCTCTGCAGAACACACTGCTCAGCTGCCTTGTTGGAGAGGCAGCCCAGAGCAGGGCTGTGTTAGCTGGAGAGGCAGCAGCAAGTCAGGCTTGTGCAGGCAGCCACCCTTGGGACACACGGAGCTTTGTGCCTTTGCCCAGCCTTCCAGCCAGATGATGCAAGCTCTGAGGTGGCCAGGTTTGGAGATGGACCATGGGCCAGTTGTGTGGGCTTCACCTTTCCTGTGCAGCAAAGAGAGCTGACAGAACCAGAAACCACCTGTTGCCAACTTCTGCGTTTCTCCTTTAACATAGCTGTTGCCTCTGATGGGGTTTAGTTTTAAAGCCTCCTAGGCTAAGACACAATTATATTACTAGTTAGCAAGGGACCAAGAATCAACCAAATCACTCAGGTTTAAAGTTAAATAGAAAGGAAAGAAACCCAGGTAAAAGAGAAGCAGAGTTTGAGACCCATCTGCCTCTTCTGCCCTCCCTGCTCCTCTCTCCAGACTCATGTTTTGTAGGGAAGGGGATTTGAGAAGCTGCAAAGTGACAGTCCTAGAGCTGCTGTGCCATGGGCAGGCTGCCTGTGCTTCGTGCCATTTCTCTGCTCACTCAGAGAGTGAGTCTTTCATGGCTCAGTGTCTGTATTTTAGCTTTAGACGCTGCATTTAACCATCATGTCACACTGCAAGTCTGTAAATAAGGCTACAGAGGGTGTTCAGAGACAGAGAAACTGCCACAAGGAGCACTGGAGTGGACAAAGCAATGTGTGGGGCTTGTAAGACCAACCATCCCATAAGGCTTTCCCATGGATAATAGACTCCTGTGCTTGCTACCACTTAAAGCAGAATGAAAAAGGCATTCCACTGATCTAGAGAGCAGGAGTGCCAAGCCAGGAAGGCAGAGCAGTAAATTGTCAGTAATGGAGGCTATGAGATGATGCAGAACCTGAAAGCTTTTACTAGCCAGTGTTCTTCTTATACCCAGGGGAGAACAGAAATGCCTACTGTCATTTCCCAGACACCTGTGAAGCAAACAGGAGGCTGCACACCTCCACATTATTTATACTTAATTTTCTATAACTACATCAAATCAGTATAAATGTGGATTTGTCAGGGGGAAGGGGGGCTGTTTTTCTAAGTGTACTTCCTGAGCCTCTGCCCGTGATGTTCCCATGTACTTGCTACCTCTGCTTCACTGCATAACAGAAGTGAGACAGGAATCTTATTTTCAATATTCCCTTCCATCCCCAACAAAGAAATCAGAAATCACGCACTTACTGTCCATAAAGCAGACAAATTTTCAGCCCTACTGATACATACCTAAGTGATAAGCAAAGCTGGAAGACCATGACTGCAAATATAAAAGGCTCCCAGCAGTTTCACAAAACTGTTTGTGGTTTCGTTTGTTTTAATCTCACAGAACTTTGTAACATAACAATGGGCTTCAAACTTCCCCACCCAAACACATTTGAATGAAGACTCTTCCTCACTTTAATGCTACAGGGGCCATAGATCCTCCCACCATAGTTAATTCTGCAACATTGGTAAGACTTAATAAGAAAACATTAACTGTTACACGAAGGAAGCATAGATAGGTTGATAAATTTGTGCATTTTAAATACAAAGGGATCGATTTATTCATCTCCTTGACATTCTTGTGCTTGTTCCCACTTCCTGTCCAATAAGTGTACTTGAAAGACACACTCCACACAGGTCAGCTTCATATGCCCCAGCAGTTTAACAATGGTTAGCCTCAGTTTCTCTGTAATATTTTTTCTATTCAATGACCCATCAGCCAAATAACCCCCTGAACCACAAAACCAGCTTGATCTTGATCAGACTGACAGTGATCACAGCTGCAAGAAAACAAGTACATGTTTGTTCCTACTGTTCAGCTCCCTCTCTGTTTACAGGTAGACCAGATTCCCCACCCACAGTTCAAATAAAGAGCTAAGTAAGTTACCAGAGGTACCCTCCCAGTCATAAAACAGGTCTCCCTGTGATGAACTGCCCAGAATTAATATATCCCTGCAGCAGAAGCCTTTTGCTAGCTCTCTTTGAACTACAATGGAACATCTGTTGACAATCTCCCGCGGGGTAACTTCTCTCCTCCCCTGTTTTAATCCTCTCTCTCTTTTAGAAGTACACATCAGTTGCCACAGGATGACTCTCATAAGCATGAGAGTGTTTCCTTTCACTGGTCTTTCTTGGGACCACTAGGAACAGGGATGATCAGTCAGCCCTGTATTTTCAGTATTTTCTGAAAAATTTGCTGTTATGTCCAGACTCCTGAAGCTTTTGATGCTGAATTATGGGTTCTGCTTGGAACAAGACAAGATTCATGGGTTCTTGAACATGACTTTCAGACAGATTTAGACCCTCATTTTGTTCTGACTGAAAGGGGTTTTACTGGGGACAACTGCAAAACTAGCAAAGTGCTCCTTTGTGCTAATCCTGGGTATGCCTTCTGATCACACAGGCAAATAAACACACTAACATGATCATTGCTTCAATTTCCCTTTTGATAAGCTTAGGGGCAGGATGAGAAATTTTGCCCACTTTTTCAAAAGGATCTCAATATTTTTAGGTGGAAGGCAACTGTGGAAAATACTGTTTGTGGCAGTCTAGCAGAAAGGGAACCTGTTTTCACAAAGGGCTTAGAGAATTCCCTTTATTTTACAGAGTCTAAACTGGTGTCATTCATTCACCTCTTCCCTTCTCCTTCAACAGACAGCAATTATAAAATTAAGTTATCTCAGAGGGAAATGGAATAAAAAAGTTCAAACCACATAAGGAAATTTCACAGGGCCCTTTTTTTGCCACTGTGGCACTCTAGTCTCATAAAACAAATCAGCAACATCCCCTTTATGAGCGTCATGGAATTTTCTGTTCAAATAACAAGATTTCTCCACCTGTTTTGTGCCACACTAGAGGAAGCAATTTACCAGCACTTGTCAAGTCAGCTGCTCCATATTGGGTCTTGGCAGGGTAAATCTATGGTCATTCTATATCTGTTCTGTTCTTGCTGTGCATAGATTCCCTAAAAGGAACAATCCAAGCCCAGCTCTACATCACAGAGCTTTAGGTAGCCAACAGTTTAAGCACAATCCAACATAATTCAAAACTTACAGTATAACTGGGAGAAAAAAACCTAAACATTTGAAGGCATTAGTAGAGAAAACACACTCAATTCTCTCAATTTGTTCTGGTCCAACAAGTGGGAGCTCAGAGGACAGGATCATATATCCCATCCCATGGGAGAGGGCTGAAGCAGAGGACTGCAGCTAGGAATTCTCTGGCCTTAGAAGAACACCCCCACTGCAGCCAAGTACCACAGCACCTCTCCCCCTGCAAGGCAGCTGGCAGCTGCCAAAGCTGATTGACAAATCACAAATCGGGCCCTGCACCAGTGTCTGCCTCCTGCAGTGAAAGAGAGGAAGGAACACACGGTGTGGTGTTGAAAGGGTAAAAGGGGCAGATCTGAGCAAGGGGGCATGAGATGACAACAGCACAGGCACAGTGTGGGACTGGGCAGGCCTGTGAATGATTTATCAAAATGGCTGTTCCCCTTCCTGGAGTTACCCGCCTTGGGTCAGCCCCACTCCTCACAGCTTCCACTTGTGGAAAATCCAAGGAGGAAACAATTCAAGAAGTTTGCTCACCCAGGGAAGCCAATATACTTTTCATTTTTCAGTTGTTCCCGGCAGTAAGGAGTGCATCTTTTAGTTAACATTAAAGGTCATTCAGCTCTAGCCCAGGCAGGTCACTGCTGAGATCATCACTCCAGCTATTTCTAGCCACTTCTCCAGCACTGCTTTCCATCAGCTCAAAATACAGCCTGGAGATATGTGTACAACCTACACAAAAAGACCAAAGAATTATCCTTCCCCAGCCTTCTTACCCTGTATGCCAGACCTGAGAACAACAGCAGTCCGTGTCTATCCCCTCCAGCACTGCTGGTTCAGTGTGGTCTGCAATTGTCTCAAACACTATTAAAAACATCCTCATTTATCTCCTACTGAAACAGAAATACCAACAAGCATCTTCACAAGCTATGTAAGTTCAAATAAAAACAGGTACCCATGGTTCCAAATGTCCTACACTAGCAAGCTGCCAACACAGCTACTGGGTGCCCCTGCCATAATAATCCCTGCAGGGTTTCTGATGCTACTATGGTACAAATATTTACCACTAATACTACAGGTAATAGTACAGCAACAGGTAACTAGCTGCTTCGTTTTAAATGAGGGGGTTTGCTTGAACATTTGATCAGTAAAGCTCTATATAGGAGTCCCCACCTGGCATGTGCCTCTAAATAAATGTTAGAGAAAAGCTTAACCCTTTGATGGGACATGCAGGCTCTTCAGGCATTGCCCTAACAGCAACCTGACATGTTACAACGGCATCTACAGAGCAGTTAATTGGAGCAGGTTTGTTAGTAAAGTCTGAATCAGCAGGATTAGTAAATTGGAAAAACAGCACACAGGGCAGGTTAATATGCCTTACAGCCTCCATTCACAAGAATCTTAAGCATCTTACTAAAGTAGGGCATGAATTTTTTTCTTTTAAAGGAACATTAGCCCTTTGTTCCTGATTTCTTTTAATGCTAAGTGTTAATGCAAACACAAGGGGGTTTTATATCCTAAAAGCAAGGCATAAATCCAAAAGGATGAAGAGGCTGAGAGGCAAACCTTCTTGAAGTGAGCAATTTTCACCTTCTCACTGGCTGTGTGTCAGCACCAAAACAAAAATGGAGCCACAATAAAAAATGGTATCTTGGCACTGTCAGAGGAAGTGATAAGTATCATAATTGGCCCTCACGTGCAGCTTTTCATTACCCTGACACTACACGGGGAGGGAGGATGAAAGAACAGACAGGTACACACATGTTACCTCTGTCCTGGCAGAGCAGTACTGCTCTCAGAACTAAGTTTTAAATCTGGCCCAAGTGCTAGGCCACTACTCCCACATGTACTGTCTTCCCTCCTTTAGGCACCTAATACTCAGCCCTACCAGTAAAACTGGGCCCAGCAAAAGCCTCTCATCTGTATGACCCCTGGAATGTCCTGAACAGTAGAGTTTTGTCATTCACATTACAGCAGAAAACCCTTCCAGGTTCTTAAGATCCTGTGGGTGAGGATCCAGCCACACTTACCTTCAGGCACCTCAATCTCCATGGCACTGGAAAGCTCATCAGAGCTGAAGTGTCTGGGGTGGGAACCTTAGCCAAAGATGGAGAAAACCACTCTCAGCAAGTTCTTGCTCCTCTTTAAAAGAAATCAAAAAAGCAACAGATTAAGCCAAAAGCTCAAGGATAAACTTGCTGAGTCTAAGTGTTCTCTGTCTACTTTTACGATTTAATAGAATTTTCTTATTCCTATGTGGGTGCAAGCAGTGGCACAAGGCAGCAGAAAGCAGGTTCCACGACAGACAAGAAAACCAATTGGCAAAAATGTTCAGGCACTGGATTTCACCTGCCCGTGGCACCAACAGATCCAGCCAGCTCAACATCATTCAGGTTTAAAATATGAAGAATCTGCCACCTAATTTCTGCTCAAAGCCACAGTTACAATGCCAAACCCTTCCCATACAGGGGCCATTTGTGTTGGAAAGGGACAACAGGACACTTGACCTGGCCATGTGATCTCTAAACCAGAGGCTGGAAAACCACATCCCAGACCGTTAGTAACCTTGGAGTAACTGTGAAATTGTTTCTATGATCTCTTCTTTCCCTGCAGCTGCCATGGATGTTACTTCCTTCCAGAAGAGACTTTTCACTTGATCTTTCAGATCAGAGAAAGAGGTAGATCTGATTGAAGGGTAGCACTGACAGTCCCTTATGCTGAGCAATGCCTGCTGGAACAGTTACTGGGCGTGGGGATGGGGTGGGCACCACTTTGATGGGGTTTCCAACAGCCATGCCTCATGCAGCAGAAGGCAGCTCTGCTGAGCAGTTCAGTTGTGTTTTCAGAGATGAACGGTCTGGCGGCAGAACCTCTGCCTCCCCACCTAGCCATGATTACATTGTTCTCTCAGTTGTGCCAGCACAATTTTTTCCTGCAGCAGCACTGTGAACCACACCACTTCAGGGAAAAAAAAAAAAACAAAACAAAAACCCAACAAAAAAGCCCAAACAATGACGCACTTGTTAGAACCAGCTCGGCTCCCTGATCGGATTTACAGCACACTAACAACTGCAGCAGCAGAAATTTAGGAGGCAATGTGCTGTGAGGCCAGGGCAGGAAAATGCAAAGAGATTGGAACATTTTAAGCTGATGTTGACAGCACAGACGACAGCTCGTGAAATCAGAGCTTAACAGGTGGGAGAGTGACATAATAAGGGAAGGCATTAGGCTTTTATAGAAAGAAATAGGGAATCAATATTGAATTACAGGAGAACTGCAATGAAGTTCCATTATTGAAAACATCTCACCAAATTGATACAATATTTTTTATCAAAGATAACCTAATAATGAATCTACATTGACCTCCAGACTCAGTGTTCACCAATACTTCCCCATTAATAAAAATAGACATTTATATGCTTATGGTCAAGAGCTAGAAAGATCAGGAAAACAGAAGGAATTAAGATGTCCTTTAACTCCATTTCAGTTACCAAATTGCCATGAGTGTTAAAACAATTTGTGTGAGTCTCCCTCTCCCACATTAAGTTCCTATCTAATGCAGAGTAATCATTCTTTACCAGGGTCAGAAAAAGGTTTCAAGAGCTGTGGATGGAAAGCAGAAGGAAAATACCTTCTGTTACAATCAGTAAAACATTGTGTCTTTGTCATTTACTGTTGTGGAGAACAATGAGAACTAATGATCCTTTTTGCATAAATGCTTCATGATGACACCAAATCACACTGCATCCCATGTGACATCAGCATTAGCTTGAGGGGGATGAATGAGAGTGTTGTGTTTTTTCTAATAATAGAAAAAACCACAAAACAATAGCTGGGACACAGACACCTCACAGAGACATTGCTGCCTTCCCCCAGGGAAGTGAACCATATTCTCTGGATGCAGTTTTACTGTAGCACAAAGTTGTTGGGAGAGAGAATGCTGGAAACAGTGACACGAATTCTTAGTCAGAGCTGTGACAGTTCGGACATCTGGCAGCTGTCCGAGGGCAGCTGGGGTTGGACAGAGGGTACAATGAAACAGAGCCAAAAAGATCTAAGGATCCTCAACAAGGAAGCTGAGATGTCACTCATTTCTCTCCAGGGAGCAGGTCAGAGCCCTCGGTAGGGGTGGGGGAGAGCAAGGGCCAAGCTAACAGAGGTTTGAGGCACGAACAAAGCCAGTTCCCACCAGCCGAGCTCGGGGAGAAAGGAATGTGAGGGATGGGGAAACTGGGAAGGAATTAGAGCTCAGGCATTTCAAATGAACACCTCTTCTTAAATGCATCAATTATTTCTGTCATTGCAGTAAAATGCAGTAAAGTACAGTCCAAATAGCAACCCGGAGGCTGCCCTGACAGAGGGCCTGGGTAGGAGACAGCAACACTCCTGATGAAACAAGGCAGATGAGGTGGCTCAGGGAACAGCTCCAAGGACAGCTGTGAAGGGAACAGCAGGTACCCATGCTCCACATCCACACGGAATGAGCAGACCATGCCAACCCTCAGGATCCAAACGTCTCAGTAAGAGAGGCTGCCATGTAGAATCCTAGAATATCCTGTGCTGGGAGGGACCCACAAGGGCCGTCGAGCCCAACTCCTGGCTCTGCATAGGACAACCCCAAAAGTCACCTGTGTGTCTTAGAGCATTGCTCAAACGAACTCTGGCAGGCCCAGTGCTGTCACCCCTTCCCTGGGGGTCACCTCCTGCATGAGCTGCCTCAGAAGGACTGACCGCCCTGCCTGCACTCAGCCTGAGATCAGCTCCAGGAGAGGGCAGACATTGAAGTCGTACCCGCCTCAGGCTTTGCCAGTTCAGGATTGAAACGGCAGGCCCCACCTCACAAAGGTGGCAAATCTGTTACCTTCTGCATCAGTAAAGCTGGAGACACAGATGAAAATTAACTGTGCTTCACGGGCAGGTACAAAGGACAGCTGGCAAAACAGAACAGTGATGAGAGCTCAGCCCCCAGCATCTCTGAGCTTGCCAATCCAGTGCCTGTGGGAGCAATTGCCATGGCAAGAGCTGTCCTGCAGAGCTCTGAGCAGCTGCCAGCCAGCAGCACCCTCCTGTGACACATTCCTGCAGCTCCCAGGCAGCTGATTCCCTTGCAGCCTGGGAGCTGCACTTGCTCCTGCAGCAGATGTGGCATACGTGGATCTGGCAATCCCCAATTTCCCTGAAGGGGTACCCCCTCCACCTGATGTGGCCCAGCCTCTGTCAAGTGCTCCACACTTCCATCCTGAGTTTGTACAAACTGTAAGATTGTGCTCTGTAAGACTGAGCTTTGTGGCTGCTCAGCAGATACAGCACCTGAGAGAGAGGCAACGAACACTTCTAAGCATTTTCCAGAGGCAACCTCTGATCCAGCACATCAGAAAAATCTCAGAACTGAGAAAAAGAAGGGAGCTGGACATATACAACCAGTGGCAAACACCTCATATTTCCAGCACCAAAGATGCAAAGCCCTTTCTGCTTTGTAACCAACACTTTCTGCTCACTTGTTGAGCAGGGAGATAGAGCTACCTTGTGCCAGACAACACTCCCAGCCTGTTTTTCTTCAGCAGGACTTTAGCAACCTAGACAAGAAGTGATCCCTGTAAGAGACTTCTGTAGCTATCAGTGTTTTGGTTCCACTGCCTTTACTTTCACTTCTTCCTAGCTTATGGATCTGCTCCTGCTGGAGCTCGTTCTCCAGTTTTAGTCAATTCACAGACTGAGATATTCAATGATGTGAGTGGAAGGGCAGAAACAGATTTTGTATGAGGATTGCTTATAATTTAGTCCAGGAAAGAACATATTTAGTGGTCTGGTTCAACTTCAACAAGCTGGAAACACAGGGAGATCTGTAAAGAACAAACTGTAATTCTAAACAAGACTGATGGGACCCATCTGCCCTCCGAATACAGAAGTCATGGATACAATAAGGAGGAACTCTTGAGGTACTAGAAAATATAAGGAAACTCCACAAAGCAGTAAGTTTGCGTATTTGAGGTAATTCTGTCCCCAAGAACTTGCACATTTGGCGTCCTGAACTTCATAAAACCCAGGACTACGGGCTGGAGAACATTGCACAAGTACTATAAAGATTATGAAAAGCAGCTATAAAGATTAGGGTAAGGAGATCCAAACACGAGGCTTGGTCTCCAGTATGTCAAGTGCATTGGTAGGGAATATGGAAGCTGCAAAGAATGTGTACTTCGAGAAGGGGAAGGAGAAAGGATTGACAGCACAGAGGCCTCACTGTTTCACCCACAGGGACTGGTGGGGCTTTCCCACAGAGTGCGAGGACAGGAAAATACACCTGGCGGTGTGACAGGGACGGCCACAAGGTCGGGAACAGCGAGGGGCCCGCGGCTGGACGGGGCTGGCTGAGCATGCTGGGACATGGAGTCCCCGCCGGGGGGGCCGTCGCCGAGGGGAGGGCGCAGTGCACTACAACTCCCGGGGAGCTTTGCGCGCCGCGCCGTCTCCTAGGAGACGCGGGGATGCGCTCCGGGGGTCCCGCCGGGCCGGAACTACCGTTCCCGTGGTGCCCCGCGCGCCGGCGCCGCCATGGAGCGGCGCGTGGCGGAGCGGCTCCGCGGCGCGCTGGGCCCACTCGGCCTCGAGGCGCACGCTTTCAAGGTAATGACGTCGTCGTGACGTCATCGGAACGACGTCACTGCCCGCGGAGCTGCGGGGCGGGGAGCGGGTCCCGGGGCCGCGCAGGGGACAGGGGGTACCGGGGTCGGTGCCCTGGGGAGCTCGGGGCGCCCCTCGGCCGAGCGGGGCCGCAAATGCCTCCGCGGAGCCGGCGCGGGTCGATGCGCAGCGCGGGGTCCGGCCGACCCGCCCGGCAGCGCGGGGCAAGGTGACCGCAGCGGCAGCGTCTGCTCGGGCCCTTTGTGCGGGCCCCTGACCGGCGGGCTCGGGGGAGTTACGTAATGGCACATCTGGCCCAGCAGACGGCAAAGTCCTCTAGGCAAGCTTAAATTTTAATCTAGGCGTGGGAGCACCTGTCTGTGAAAGTGCTGACTGCCTCACCCGCTCCTAAATGGCCTCTGACCCCTCTTCTGCCCGTGGCAGGGGCCCCCCTGCAGCCTCTGCCACTGTCCCCTGATCAGCTGTAAACGCACAGGCTCCTTTTTTGCCCGCCCCAGAGCAATCTGCAGTAAATCAATCTGCAATATCGAATACAAATCAATCTGCGATAAACGTGCCCTTCCCTTGGGGAGTGTTGTATCTGTCACCTGAAATGTTTTTATTTCCTGCTGTGATCTTGTTTGCATAAAAAGTACAAGGCAATGAGGTGGTGAAAGAAGTAATGAGAGAAGTGCCTCCAGAATTTGGAAAATTTAATGCTGCTTGCCTAAAGCACATCAGCAGAATTCGGGGCAGAACCCAGAAGAAAAGACTGGTACCAGAAAAGCTACCAGAGGGGAGACCTTTTAGCCTTGTAGCTCTGTCCAGGTTTCATCCTGACACATGCAGCCCTGCTGCACTGACTGATGCTCACTGGGAAACCAGCACATCTCTCTAATTCCTTGTAACATCTCAATTCAGCACCTAAAGAGCCACAAAACTGATTAAACGTAGAGGTTCATATAGTTTTTGTTCTGTGTTTCCAGTCTGGCTGCCACTGCCAGCTACAGAGTCACTTTCAGAGTCATTTCACTGATTATTTGGAATAACCAGAACATTTCATTTTCAGACTTCATGTTCCATTACTCAACATCTCTCTGACTGTTAGACCTGGCCTTTGTAACACCCCGGGAGAGTGGGAGTTGTCATAACCTATGGAAAGACTGATGTTACTGTGCAGGGCATTAGGAGTGGGGTGCAGGGGGCTTTGACCATTTCCTCCTGCACTTGGCATTTGTAGGTGTGAGCCCTGTCCTTCTGGTCATGCCTCCTGCTGCCCTGGCTTGATCTCTCATTTCTGGACTGTGTTATAACATGTTCAGCCCTGTAATCAAATATCCAAATGTGGCTGTGTCATAATCCATGTTCTACTGGTAACATTTGTGGGGGTTCTTAGCACTGCCAAGAGCTTCACATCCTTCATTCCACTGAAGTGTTTCCTGCAGAAGTAAAACGTGTAACTTGTCGCACAAAACAGAAGCACCAGTTTCTTTCTGGCCCAAGATGAGGGGAAAAAAAACCCAAAAACCTGTAAAAGCTTTATCTGAACCAAACCATCTGATTTGCATTGGCAAGACTGATTGCTCATACTTCCCTCTAGGTTTCTGAGGGGAGCTGGATAAAGGGCAGACTGGAGCTGAATGCTGTGTGTGATTCTTATCTCACAGCTCACAGCACAGCTTCTCCAAACTGTGAATCCTGGTGTGCAAAACAACTTGGTTTGAAAGGAAGGCCCTGGGCAGGCTGCCCATCTGGGTTGCAAATGAAGTGGGCTACAGTTATTTCCACTTTTTTACATTCCTGCATGTCCACCAGGGTGGTGTCCCTGTTCTAATGGAAATTTGTGTTTCTTTGCCGAAGGTTGGGTGGTACAATGCTGTTCTCCAGCCAGCCTTCCACCTCCCCTACCCCGATGACACACTGGCCTTCGTGGTCCTCAGCACACCTTCGATGTTTGACAAAGTCCTTAAGCCTTTTGTGAACAAAGAACGATTAAAAATAATCAGGGATCCTGTGGATCAGTGTGTTTCCCATCATTTATCACGTGTGAAGGAGGTAAGAAGCCAAAATACCAATTCCTTTTAGTGTTGTGGCACATAACCATGTGGGGTGAACAGCAGACAAAGCCCTGCAGGCTCCTGCCCTGCTCTTTGGAAGGATGAAGCATTACTCATGAAGGTGAGAGCATCAGCAGGCTGTTGGATGCTTTACTTGCATGTTCTGCCTCTGGATTACATCCTGCAGCTGTGAGGGAGCTCCACAGGCACAGGCTGAATGCCCACAGCCTCAAACCTCCTGATAGAATTCAGCAGCAGGATGTGGGAGTCTGCAGGCTTCACATGTGCCTGGTTTGCTGCCATCCAGCAGTTCTGGAGTGGCAAAGCTTTTTCCATGAGCCTGGGCTGATGTTTTCAAATTTTCCCAGAAATTCCCTGACCAGAGGGTGGATGTCATGTTTGATTACGAGATGCTGCCGAGCCGAAAGCCCAAGTTCCTGGCACAGACAGCTGCCCACGTTGCTGGAGCTGCATATTACTACCAAAGGAAGGATGTGAAGCTTGATCCTTGGGGAAAAAAGGTGAGGCAAAAACAGTCTGGGAAGAAACACTAAACTGCAACACCTGAATTGTACAATGATTGCTTGCTCACTAGTCACTAGTTCATTTTGCAGGAAATCACGAAGTCTAAGAGCACATACAGGTCCATAAAGTGTTTCAGGTGAGAATTGGAAGCTTCCAAGATTGTTCAGGTTGGTAGGGAGATGTACATGGAGAGAAATATCTTGATCTGTTAAACCTACCTAGGTAGAAGAATAAATGGCAGTGTAAAGGAAAACCTGTTGCTTGGAGCATTACAAACTGGGGGAAAAAATGCACTGTGGTTAATTTCTATGTTAGATTTTCAAAAAGGAACCTCTCCCCACATTCCAAGGAGGTATGTGTGGGCACAGGAAAATGGGAATGAAATGCAGTGCTTTGAGCCACAAGTTGAGGAAGGAGTTTTCCCTTCTGCTCTGTACAGCACTCCAGGAGAGGGCTGGGAGTGTGAGAAGCATCTGATGCTTTGAACTCCAATCTTTATTAGACACAAAGGAAGCCTAGATTTTTTTTTTTTCCTTCCAGAAGATCTTTGGCGTGTGTATCCATCCCAAGTATGGCGGCTGGTTCGCTATCCGGGGTCTCCTGCTCTTCCCAGACATTCAGGTGCCGTTCCTGGAACAGCTGGCCCCTGTAGACTGTGTGAGCACGGAGGAGAAAAGGATTGAGCTGCTGGAGCAGTTCAATTTCCACTGGCAGGACGGCCGCTACAGGGACATCATTGAAGTGAAGGAAAGGTACTCGGAGGAGCAAAAAGCCTATTTTGCCACTCCTCCAGCCGAGAGATTCCGGCTGCTGGGGCTCTCACAGGAAGCCCAGAGAATCCCATTTCACTGAGTAACCGGCTCCGTGGAGGGCAGAGGGCAGCAAAGGGTAAGTCATGAGCACCGGCTTTTCCCGGTGCCGAGGAGGAGGAGACATCAGTTTCCCGGAGAGAGGGGACACTGCTTCGTGGTCTGGGGGGAGGTGGGAGCCGTTCGTTCTGTGCTGCTGCTGATCTGGGGTGTTTTGGGGGAGCCTGGTAAGATGCCAATTAGCCTTTGGTTAGGAATTGTTCAGATATCCTGGAAACTTTAAAACCCGTGCTGCTCATTAGAGAAATCACTTTTGTTCTCAAGAATTTTCTTCCCAAATGTTCTGGTTTGTAAGTGTAAAAAAAAGTTCAGTCATTGTACTACTAAGTTCGGTTTTGTCTAAACTTGGGGAAGGTACTTTTTTAGATGTATCCAGCATTTTATTATCCTGTGTCATGACTCTCCCTAGGGAATAGATGTCCAGTCTTTTCAGTCTTGCCTAGGTCACGTTTAAGCATTTATCCATTTATAGAGCAGCTGACTGGAATATTTGGAAGGATGCTGCGTAATGTCCATATGAATGGAGGTTTTACTCGTTTTAAGATAACTGACTGAAAAAGACAATTCTCATGGCCTTTTCTAAGGTAGACCACATTTGTGTTTAAAGTATTTTTCAGTGCCAGCATACCCTCCAGTTTCCTGGTGTGCTTTCTGTGTGGAGAAGATTGTAAACCTGCACACACGTAAAAGCCATGGCACAAAGCCTTGTCACATACACAGGCAAACAAGCACAGAAGAAAGGAAAATGTTAATGACATTCACATTATTTATATTACTGGATAAAACACATTCAGACAGAAACATAACTTTGTCCTGTCACATTTATTCAGAGGCTACAATGGCACTGGAAATCAGGAATTAATTTATCTTTGAGCAATTTGAGGCTCAGATCTCATTAAAATAATATACATGAAAATAATATTTTGTGGGAATTGTTTTACTAGACTGCAGTGCAATGCTGCACATGGACAGGCACTTTTTTCCTTTTGATGGTATCAACACGATGATGAAGAAATACTCACTTTACAGAACTGAGCCCTTTCTTTTTATGTTGGGATTCTTCAAACCTTTTGGAGACTCCAACAGGAAGGTTGCCCTCACAGTTGTTCACTGCTTGATACAGTTGCTCACAGTCTGTACACTAACTCATTGTAATCCAAATTCTGGATAACAAGTTTGCTTCCCTGTAAATAGAGTAATGAGCGCGGGATCACTGGGCTTGTTCACTGCATTTGCTGTTACAAAAAAGTCTTTGTTGCTTTCCATGCTTTGTTCATCTCTGACTAAGGCAGACACCTGACTTAGTGTGTGATAGAGGTATTGTGATTTTTAATTTAAGTGAAAGAATGAAATTTGTTTAATCTCTGTTCTTTTGTTACAGAATTAGTTCTGGTTCAAATTTGCTTGATGTTTCAGAACTTTCCAACTGAATTGTAATTTAACAGGGGCTTGAGCTAATGGCTCATATAAGTAACAAAGACAAAATACAGATTCTCTTAGAAGGATAAATATAGATTGGAATCAGATCTATCTTTTTACATTACAATTTAAAGTAAAATATTTTGATTTTTTGGCATTGATTTCTTACAAATATTTAATATTTTGTCTTAATTTATTAAACACATTACTGTGGCTATTGCATTTCAATTTCTGTAATTTATTTCTCTTCAAATGGTATTTTGGTTAATAAAATAGGCAAAGTTGTAAATAAACCTCAGTACTGAGTATTTTTCTTTAAACAATGCAGTTCTTAACTTGTGGAGAACTCAAGATATTCAAGCGAGAATCAATCAAGGTGTTTTTAATATCCTGAAGAGAGTGAGCTAAAGACACACACAGTCCAGTATCTGAAAATTAAGGAAAAAATTGGTTATCTTAGCAGAAGTTGGTAAACTATTATCACAGGCCCACTGGGATATAAAAAATAAAACATACAGCACATTATGAGTAAGTCCAATAAAGGCTTATCTTTCCCAGGTCATTTCAGCAAGAGCATTTAACAGCAAGCACTATGACAATGCACTTTTCATTTCTTCCTCTGTTCTTACAGTAATAAAAGTTCCAGATGTCCAGTGAGATATAACTGAGGGACTTTCCCCTCAGTAGCATTAAAGTAAGACCTCTAAGTACTGGAAATTTTACTGGTTAAAACCTAGTAGTGAACACTGAGTCACAGATCCATGTTCCTTGTGTTTCTGGGAATACGGTTGTGTCAGGCAGAACAGAATACAAATATTTAGCAATATCCATTCCTACTACAGTGATTTTGGAGTGACTTGGATTGAGCATTACTTTCTTTCTCTTAGCCAGGTCACTAAGATCCACAGCTGCAGTGAGTAGTTTTCTCCCCTTGCTGGTTGGAGTATAATGGCCTTTGTCTCACAAAATTGAAGTTTGAGAACCTGTTTGACTTATCTCATCTCTTGGGACAAGACCAGACATGGTGAGGAATGGATCATCCTTGGATCCTGAGGCATTGTGAAGGCATTCTTAGTTTCAGCACTTGCAAATGTCAAACAAGTATTTGCAAATACTTGGGTAGATTTACTAGTTCAGGTATCGCATTTTATATTTTTAGACAAGTTTTTCTCTAAATCCTAATTTTTAAACATTTATTAAAGACTCTTTTCCTCAGTATAACCAGTAGGGTAAGTATTCAAGAGCTGAACAGGAAAAATAAAATAAATTAAAAGCTACTTAAATTTAAATTCAGTTTAATAACAAGGTATTCGGTATATTTCAAGCTAAAAAAAAGTTTCTGGAGAATTAACAAATATGTAATAGTTTCGTGCATTTACCATTCTTACTCTCCTTCAGTTATGTTTTCCCCTTTTTTACTTCATGAACCTAGAAATAACTGAGATTTTTATAACAATTAAAGATTTGACACACAATACCAATTAAATACAAAGCACAATCTAACCTGGTGACCAGCAGCCTTCAGGGTTGTTGCTCAGAAGGAGAAAAACACCTGAGAAAATACTGTTGGGGGGGTTTTGGTGTCAGTTTAAATTAGTTACATCTCACTAGTGCAAGAATAAGCACCAAAGTTTCTTTGTGGTATGAAGAAGAGTGTGGCAAACTTAATTCCTGATACTGACTTAATTTCCTTCTCCCATAAAAAGAGTGTCTTTTAACAATCCTGTTTTCCTCTAAACTATGGAAAACTAAAGATGTTTTGCTGTATAAATCAGTGGTGGTGTCAGACAAAGACAGCCAGCCTTAGGAGAGCAGTGAACTCTACTGGGTTGTTGTTTTGATGGGGGTTTTAAAGTCTGGTTTGGGCTGAGTTTTTTTGCTATGTTTTTGTTTTGGGTTTTTTTAGGGCTAGATTGCCCTCCTCTGGAGTAGAAGCATAATTTTACTTATTCACTGTAATATTTGTGGTCTTTTATTCATTTGTGATCAAAATTATTGTTGGTGTAGCTACTATTTGACATGGGTTATATTTCTGAAAATGCACGTTGACTTGCATTGAAATTGAATCAAAAAACCCCTGAGTTAAGACTGATGTATTTCTAAAAACAAGATAGTGGTAGCTGCTGATTGGTGCCAGTGTGGTTATCAGCACTCTTAGTTAAGCTTCATGCAAAAGGTGTATTTAATAAATTAGCTTTGAATACTGACTTAAGCAGCAGCAGTTCAAAACCCTTCCTCTGAGGGAAGTGGTTTTGCTGTTCACTGCAGGAGAGAAACAGCTGCACCTCTGCAACCTGAACTTTCACAGATTAATCTACCAAAATAGACAAATGTATTCATGAGAGGGTTTTTGCTGTTAAGTTGGCTTCCTGTGTTATCATATATCCTGTGACAGCTCATCCATCACGCTCCCTTCAGAAAACAGAACAGAGCACTTCCCTTCTAGGTTTTCAAGGAGGAAACAGAGAGCACCAAGGAACACAAATGTGCTTTTCTCTTCCCTCTGTGACTGAAAAAAACCCAGAGAGATGTTCACATTCCATAGGAAATCTAGTGGGAAACTGAAAAGAATTAAATATTTTGTCATAAAATGAGCAGTAAGATATTTTAGTAAAATGTTTAAAATCTCTCTGGTAATACACCAAAATCTGCAAAAGGTCATTATATATGCATACAAATATTTGAAATGGCTACTCTCATTCATTAATATTACATCTGTAATTCTCATGTTATCTTTGTTGATGTTTGTACATAACTCAGTGAGAAAGCAATTTTACTTTTAATAACTGCATATGGGTTTTTTTCCCCAAACACTTTGAAAAGTTTCTGAAAATCAAACACCTTTACACTAAATTGCTTGGGGTTTTTTTCCTCATGTAAAACAAACCACAGGATAGGAAAATTCTTTTAAGTGAATTACAGAAGGAGTGGAGGGATTTCTCTGTGTTGCTTAAATTTATGCAGAATCATTGCTTTTTCTGTGAATATATAATCCCTCTTACTCCTTTCAAAGGAATTAGTCTTAGGTTTTAATTTCAAGTCATAACCTTTTTTCCAGTATTGTTCAGACTAGTCTTCCTGAATCGTTCACTGTTGCTTCAGTCTTCCAAAATGTTAAAACTGCCTTATTTTTCTGAAAAGTGAATCTGATAAAATACATTAATTTTAGATTATGATCTTTTATCAAGTGTAGAATAAAGACTTTTTTCCTTTCTAGACATTTGTCAGTGCAGATACTTCAAAATTCTGTTGCTGTGGTATATGGAACAAAAACCTACTGGGCTGTTTCAGGGGACAGTGCAACCTTAGTGACTTCACAAATATTTAGTCACATATCTGTGCTCAAATGGTTTTTTGCCCAGAAACATGCTAAATTCAGACACGTGTCCCCATAATATCTACAGCGATTTAAGTTTCAGGTGAAAGAGCCAAATTTCACATTGAAGTCCAAACCTTTCATCACTAGGTGTGGTGAGAATTGCTTCCCACAAACTCAGCTCTTGTTCAGGAACACTGCAAACAACTCACAGCCTGTTCTCCTGCAGCCACCCAGGCATGTGCAGCACAGAGCAGTTGGTAATGCAGAGTTGTTTTGACTGTACATTAAAGGCAAATTCCTTTTTTTCCTTTCCTAAGATTAAAAATAGAGCTACTATATTAGTGAGCAAAAATTACCTGCTATTTCGTTGATTTCCTAGTTCACTGTTCTTTTTTTATGTACCATTAAATTGTATTTTTAAAAAAAAGAGACAGTAACAGCAGTAACACTTTCTGAATTAATTGTCCAAGTGTGCTGCATTCCACTACTCTGCACTTACCTCATTTCACCCTTCACAAATTAGAACTAAATCCTCTATCCATCTAGCAATATACATCAGAATATACATTTGCAGACTGTCATGTAATGTAACACTGAACACCAGATACACTGCAAATTTCAGACTAGTAATAAAATAAATGAGTATTTTAACATAATCTTTACGTAACCTATTTTGATGTATAACATTACTAAAAGCTGCTTTCATAGGGCTTTTGCAAATGTACTTTCCTAACCAAAGGGCATAATTTTGCAACACCTGTGAGATATACAATACTTGCTTTTGTTCTTTGAACTGTATTGATTTGTTGGACAATCCATTAATGTATTCAACAAAGGCCTGATAAAAAGGCTGGAGTACTTTTTAGGAAAATAGTACTTTTAAAAATTAGTAACTTTTTATATGGTTTTTCAAAACTACTGAGAAGCTTGCTTTGTAACAAAGTGATAATTCTTTAAACATTAATGGGCAATTTTTTCTTATAAGCATTTAAGTATAAATATGTAGTTGTTAATTTTGAAGTAACAAACTTATAGAAGTTGTACAAAAGCTAGTAAAGGTTGGATTCTGTACGTTGAATATTGAACATCACATCCTATGTATGCCAAGATGGACGCATAATATATAAAATTTATGTCTGATACACAACTTTGTATTATACACACCAAAAAAATCCTGTTGCTTCTGTACAAATGCTATTATCTGAAAACTTAATTACAACTATCTGTCACAAACATGAGGGAATATTTTTTTTAAATTCTAGATAATATGAGAGAACACAATGTGTGTATATTGGGTTTGTGTGGCAAAGTTTGGTAGTGGGTGGAGGCTGCAGCAGTGGCTTCTGTGAGAAGCTCCTTGAAGCTTCCACTGTTTCCAAGGGAGCCAATGCCAGCCAGCTCTGGGATAACAGAGCACAGAATGGGGGGGACAATTGTGCAACAACCTGCACCTGAAGAGAGGAATGGGAGAGTGTGAGAGAAAGAGCTGGGCAGACACCAAGGTCAGTGTAGGAAGGGGAGGAGGTGCTCCAGAGCAGAGATTCCTTTGCAGCCTCATTATTTCTCATTACCCTACTCTGATTTGTTTGGCAATAAATTAAGCCCATTTCCCAAGCCTGTTTTGCCTGAGACAGTGACTGGTGAGTGACCTCCCCCTGTCCTTACCTCGACCTCCCAGCCTTCTGCTCTATTTTCTCTCCCCTGTCCAGCTGAGTGGTTACATAAATCCCCAGGAATCACAGCAATCAGCTACAAATTAAGAGATCTAGGATAGAGACACAGTAAGATATATTTCAGTTCCCCTTCACCTGACTGTACTAAGTTATTCTAAAGAAATGAATGAATAAAAGTTATATTTACAATAAGCACCCAAACTGGAAAATAGATGTGCAGTCACTCACACATAAAAAAAAAATTAGCAAATATCACATTTCTCCTTTCTGATTTACATCTTCAGGGAAAATCCCACTAGGCAGCTACTGATCCTGTCAAACTCAAGCACTGTTGATGGGTTTTTACCTCACTGGGAAATATGGCACCTGTTGATTGTGAAAGCAAAAGCAGTTCATAATTGTAATGAAAATACAATCTGCATTTTGGTACATGGAAAAAGCCCACCTAAATACCTGACTAAAATAATAAAGAACTACGTAAATTATAGTTATTTGAATATCATAAAAATTACACCAGTGTAAGATGTCATGATGCAAGGAGTGGGGTGTACACCCCAGAACACTTACTGGAGATTCCAAGCTACATCTGAATCACTAGATTTTAAACAAAGAAATAAACTTAGACTCTTCTTGGTTTGAAGAAGTTTTGTGTTACCCATTTTTTGTGCATTATGCTCTTGGAAATGTAAGTAATGTAAACATTAAAATGACAGCATAGCAAACCTTCCCAGGAATGACTCACATGGCTGAAGAATAAAAAAAAATTGTTTAGTGGCATTGATTCCCACTGTCAATCATTTGGTGCACGTAATACAAATCCACAGGGATTTTGTTTCTTGTCCAGTTTCCACAGTGTCATCACTCACCTGTTCTGTGATGCTTAAGTAGGTACAGTTTGGAGCCTCTCTGTGGGAGCTCAAGGTGGGCAGCACACACAGGAAGGAAACTCCTCACACCAGAGAAGTGGGATGAAGAAACGAAGACAAGGGGTGTTTCTACAGGACACTCCTATGCCCAGATGTGCTCTGTCAGAGCAGCTCTGACCTCTCCTCCTGCCAGCAGCCACAGCAGGACATGGCAGCTGCTGGGATTGGAGCCACCCTCAGACCCTCACCTTTCTTCCAGGGCCTGGGATGGGCACATAAAGATGCCCTTTTTGGAGAGAGGTTCAGGAGCGGAACATCAGAGAAGCCCTTTATCCTCTATGTCCTGGGGTAGGTGACAGAGCAGCTACAAAACCACTCTGTACAACTACCTAAAAGGGGGTTGTATTGAGGTGGGTTCAGTCTCTTCTCCCAAGTAACAAGCAATGAGACAAGAGGAAATAGCCTCAAGTTACACCAGGGTAGTTTTGGATTAGATACGAGGAAAAAATTCTTCACTGAAAAGGTGGTTAGGCAATGAAACAAGCTGTCCAGGGAAGTGGTGTGATAATCATACAGGAAGTATTAAAAAAAAAAAATCCATGTAGATGAGGCATTTGGAGATATAGTACCCTCCAAGTAACTTCTGTAATTAATTTTACATTTCAAGGCTAATATAACAACTAGGTAAGTTTTACATTACTTTAGCCCTAACTTTACTCTTTTTCACTTGGTAGAAAATAAAGTTTGGTAACTTATTGCTCAGCCATGCTCATTTGTATCTATTTTACTTCAAACCATATAAAGGCTACTGTTACTTACCAATGCCTTCCTGGGAAGCTGGCCTCATTTATCTTGAAACTTTGGATTCTTTAAAAATTAAGCAGAAGTGATCCAGCTAAACATTATTTCCACATATCTTTATGGGGATTATCTATTTTAGTAGATATTTAAGGATTTGGTACTGCAGCTTCTGCCACATACTTTTTTCAGCTGTACAAAACAAGTTTACTACTCGAGGCATACAACTTTCACTTCAGAGTGACATAAGTAGTCCTGGGCCTCACCTTTGCTGAGGTTAAACAGGACAGAACTTGTTTACCACTCAAGCTAAAGACAGTTACAAGGTCCAGGAAGAGTTTAATCTTTACAGGCACCTAAAGATCACAGGGCTGTAACTCCCTTACATTGTTAGGCAAGGGCTCATTACCCAAATCCTCAGCTCTGAAGTTCAGCACTATCACAACCACCTTGGACTATGAAACTACATAGCAGTCTCAGCTTTGGTGTAACTTAAGGCCAGTCATGTGCTCGGAGTTTTGCATAATCACTTGAAACACAAAGATTAAAGACAAGGCTGGGTACACCTGAGTACCAGATTTTATAATGCCACCCTTTTTGATCTAAATCATATGACTACAAGCTAATGGATAACTGGCATATTATCACCCCCATGACATGTAGTGGGAAAGATAGGATGAATGCTGTATATCCAAGGAAGTTTGCTTTCCAGAAAGCCCAGTATTCCACTCCCATAGAGACAGCATTCAAACTCAATGTTGGATTCCCAGGAATGGCTTGAACAGTCAGTTCTGACTGAAGGAAATGCCAGAATGACTAAGCTGACATGGTGCATGAAAAGGTGCCCCATCTTTGACAATCACATTATGCTCCAAGCAATACTAAAGAACTTAAGCCCAACAGCCTGATCCTCTACCTAGCAGCTAAGTCATGAAGAGTACTTTATTAGTTCAACATGAAAACCAAGTCTTTTTCCTCTCCATTCTAATGGAGCTGTAATAAAAAGGCCTTTAGGACTCAAGATGTCTACAGAGAGCTTTGAGAAGTGCAGCCTGCACTGCTCCCAGGTCTACACACAAGAACAGTAGACAGTGTGCTCTTTTCACAAGTTTATTAGAGTTACAAAAGGATACCACTGCTCTATATAACACACGGCTAACCACAGACACAGCATTGTCACTAAGGTCAACAGGGCTTGATGTACAGGTACTGATCGTTAGGATTTGCTATGAAGGTACTGTCAACAGGACAAACTCTCCTTCCAGTAAAAAAGTTACTGTTTATAACTATAACATGATCCCTTGACTCAGATGCAATGACTTAAAGTTCAGTAACTGATACTTGCTCTCTATGTAAGGCATACTAGTTTCCACTCAGGCTGAATGTTTATTTCTGCTTGGCAAAATACTCTTTACTTTTCTGAACATCAGGCTTGATTGTGTCACTCCCAGGCTTCCAGCCAGCTGGGCACACTGAAACGATAAGAACGTTTAAGTCTTACCAGCTGTTCCTGTAGAACATGTTTTACACAACATTAAAGCAAAGCAGCAACTCAGAACACGACTGATCTTTGCAACGTGCAGATGGTGCATTCAATGTCACATTATGCTCTGTTTTGCTTGTTTCTATTTGTTTACTGGGCAGTAACATCCAAGGAACCAGGTGTCTGCCCAGGCAACAGTGGGTCCTTTACACAAGCACCTCTCCCAGCCCCACTTAAAAGCTTCTGTGAAGTTGGACAGCAAAGGTTAACACCAACTCCAGCAGCCCGGGTCAGAAAAGCTCTAACACCACACTACACTTATCTCCTTGGATCCAGCCAAGTCTGTATTCCCCTTATCTTTAATCCACCCTGGTCCAGCTCTCCAGTTGAATAGGGCAGGGGAAAAAGCATTAAACTGTCACTGGTTCCACTACATGGCTGTCAAAAAGCCACCATGATGCCGATGTTCCATGGTCTCAAACTTGCAGCAGCCCCTTGAGCGCATGTTTTGAACAGTGTTCCCTCTTTACAGCCACGGAATGCTGAATGCTCACTCCACTCAGGACTGGCAATTTTAGCCACAGTATGCTCAGTTCTGAGTGTTGTTACACATCTTACTCTGGTCTGTCCTGGTTTAGGTGTGACTGCAGTCCTAAAGTCCTCAAGGAAAACCTTTTGCCAGGTTTTGACTACCCAAAGGCACAGTAAACCCCAAAAGGCTCCATTTGCATGACACATGACTGCTCCATCATCAAATGTTTGGGATTCCTCCTCACAAAACGTATGTTCATGTGCCACAGTCACAAGAGCAGCTTATTTAAATAAAACCTGCCATTAGTTAATGACAACTGAAGACTAACACCTGCATAGAACCAAGTTATTGAAACTCAAAATTGCTAACTTATTATCTGCAGTACCTTTTTTTTTTTCTTTCACTCCTGCAGAAAAGCTGCCAGTCTCAAACACCTTATTACTCCTGAGTTATGGGGACGGAGACTCATCCATTGTACCTTCACTGTACATTGACAGAAACATCAGCAGACTTTCTGGGAATTTAAGAAGTTTGTCTAACAGGCTGCATCAAACACTGCATTAGTAGCGATGGTCTCAACCTACCAAATCTGAAAGCACAACCCAAATCAAGCTTAACCTTGCAGGCTAAGTCACTACATGTTCTTAATTTCTGTCTCAAGTATTTTCTGTGTCTAATTGAAAGAGGCAACTGCTATGTGCTGGACAAGACATCCATCACCAAATTCACTTAAGTGAAATCTCAACATGAGCAAGTACTCAATAGACAAATAATTGGAATAGGATAAAGCATTATGGTATCTTTCAACAAGCGGATTTACAGAACCAGCTGCAGTTTCAACAGGCACAATTACCTGCTGTGCACAGATTGATATATGTACCTAGTACCTGTCAGTAAGCCTTGATTTAACCTGCCTAGTTACTACAGTTGTTTAGAGAAAACATTAAAATTAAAAAGCACTCTTACCTTCTCCATGTTTATCTGTGAACTGGAAGGCCTGGACAAGTCTGAGGGTTTCATCAACAGAACGGCCAACAGGAAGATCATTGATTGTAATCTGCCTCAAGATCCCGTTCTCATCAATTATGAACAGACCCCTAAAAACAAACAAAACCCAGCCCTGAAGTTAAGCACAGTTTTCAAAAGGCTGATTAGACTGACGTGAGCTTCAAAAACTCAGGTTCTGTATTTGATTATAGCACCGTGCCATCCAGTATTACTGTGACCACTTCCTAGAAACCAACACCTTGGTGCATGCCCAGCAATGAAACGGTAGCAGCTGAAAGCCCAAAAGAAAGGAGGGGGGAACAGGAGGCAAGTCGAAGCACTCACACAGGAAAGAAGTGCTTCCTACTTAAGGACGATATTAGTAGGAAAAAACAAAAAGGAAGAGAAACCCAAGGAAAAAACAAATTCAAGGAGAGACATTCTCACATTAAAAAAACCTCACTGCACACTGTTCTCAAAAACAGAACAAGCAACAGTTCATCAGTCCTCCAACATCAGATTGAGTTAGCAGAAGTTGAGCACCCTTGGCAACTTTTATAAACAGTTGACTACAGACCTGAGGTTTAATTAATCTGTACTTTGATCACTAGACTAAATACCTGTAATCTCTTTCATGACTCTGTAGGTCTTGCATTACCAATGTTTGCAGCTCACCTGCGTGAGACTCCTGCCCTGTGCAGCAGGCAATCAAAGGGAAACAGAATTTAACTTAAAAGCACAGGAAGCCTAAGCACCACAGAGCCAAGGAGCATCTCCCCCCTTGTAGGGGTGTCTGACAGCCTGCAGGAGTTCACACCTAGAACAGCCAATAGCTTTAGGGGGCTGCAGGTGTTCAAGTGTACGCAAGCTCTGTGTTCACCTGACATGTCCATGCATTGCAACTCAACTTTATCACCTCGTTTACCTCTGGCACATTACCTGTACGCAATACCTTCATCCTCCTTCAGCACTCCATACTCTTTGGCAATGGCACGATTCGTGTCAGAAACCAGGGGGATTTTCATAGTGCCCAACCCCCCTTGTTTCTTAGGAGTGTTGATCCTAAAAGAAAGAAGCTTACACGTTAAAAATACAGGCATTTCAGAATGAAGGCTCAAGGTACAACAGAAGCTGAACCTTTCTGCAATATCATACTCAATCTGCCATGAGGCAACAAAAGAACTGATGCTCAGTACGGTCAGTTCTGTTCAGAAGCACCTGGCACTACCAATACTTACCAAGTGCCTTTGAGTACACTCAGGACTCAATTCCTGCAAGAACAGAGGCCAGGCAGAACAGTCTGTTGGGTTAAAAGGCTGATTCTTACCAGGCAAGGTGGCAGAAGTGAGAGTCAACAGAAGCTCCAATTACTTCACAGTTGATTTTCTTGAATTCATCAGCTCTGTCACTGTAGGCAATGATTTCAGTTGGACAAACAAAAGTGAAGTCCAGGGGGTAGAAGAAGAACACAACATATTTTCCTAGAAGAGCAGTACAACTAATTAATCTGTTAGTTTTTCAAGAAAAAACAAACCCCACCAAAACACCAGAAAAAACCCCAAATGACAACCTTAAAATCCTACCCAACTGAAGTCTCCAAACCTAGACTGTCAAAATAAACAGGGAATACCTGTCTCCTGAGTCTACTCCCATAGGCCTGCCCCAAGTACAGCTCTGGGTGTGCTACACCAGAAGACCCCATGGCTGACCCCTAACAGAAATGCCATAGATCTGAAAGGCTACCAGCCAAGGAGACATTTTAGCTGAGTAGCTGAGTAGTCTGTACCTACTTATCACCCTCATGCAACCTGAAGCATCATTAGAAATGTATTTCTAAAGCCATCAACATGAGCACTTGATTACTTCAGGCTTTCCCTTTGCTTTTAGGGAACCTTTTTTTGGCAAAGCAAACATATTGCCAGCACTCTAGAGAAAAGGACTTTGTTGGTTAGACGAAAGAATTTACTTTCCATTGACAAAGATGGGACAGAAGATGTTGCTGTTGCACAGTCTGGAAATGTTACACCAGTCTCAGTATGACACAGGGCAATGAGCCTGATGAAAGATAATAGTTGAGAGGAGTTTTATGCTCACTGGTAACAGTTATCACAGCTGGGACGTTCAGGCATGCTGCTGACAGCCTTCTAAGCACACTCCAGCCACCACTATACAAGTTCTGATCTTCAGTCCACTGCCAAGTGGTCACTACTCTTTCAAAACCAAATCTAAGATACATCTAAGATGATCTTCAGATACCCTCCAGACCTTCCTATGGCTAGACTATCTGTGTAATTAGAGAAGCACATGAACTTACCTCTGTAGTCAGAGAGTTTGATGTCTTTGAACTGTCCATCTGGCATTACAGCCTTGGCAGTAAAGTCAGGGGCTGGTTTGCCAATGAAAGCCTTTCCTGAAGACATCTTGATTTAACCTAGACAGGAATTAACACCAATACAGTTTAGATGGTAGTATATCTGCACCTGGAAGTAAGGATTTATTCAGAGCACTTTATCAATCTAGATTAAACACCAAAGACAGTTTATCAGCACTTGGTCTTGCAACAAGGTTTAAGTGTTAAATGAGTTTTGTCACCTGGGTAGTTGAGCCACTATAGAGATTGCCAGCACTGCAAAATGGTTATCTAACCAGGAACAGCTCAGAGTCTGGGAAAGGGCTAGCCTAGAGCTATAGCAGTACTCAGAAAACCATATCATGCAACATGGTGGAGGAGTAGAAAGTCAGTTTTTTAGAACTTTCAATGAGAAGAACTTTGTTCAATTTTACAAGGGAATTTAAGACCTCAAATTTGATCTTCCTGTTGATTCTGAAAGAAAATAACATCTGTTAATCCCCAGGGAACACTGTTCTGCATAACTGCACTTTAACCTTTTGAATAATTCCACCCTTTTTATTTGCAACCAGAAAGACTCATGTTATACATGGAAATCAAATTCTATGTTCATTACAATTTCACCAAGTCTAAATCAGTACAGTCAGGTTGTTTTCCTTTAGGTCTATTGAAAAAGAATAAAAGAGTACACAATGACAAGAGAACTCTACTTCTGGCTGTCTACCCCAAAAGCTTGTCATGTGTAATACTCCCTGTGCAGTTTTTCTACTCAGTCTGGGAATGCAGTGTAATATTTTAGACTTCCAGATCATAATCTTTCAAACAGGCAACTCTATAAGCCTAATTTCTGCAGATGACAAAATATTCTTAGAAGTTCTTTCACTTCATTCTACGCACTAGAACACTGGCTGCCTCAGAGATAAAAAACACCTCAAAGGTTAGCATGAGTCTCATGTTGCTAAGGAAAGCCAAGAGCCAGGGATTGTTCCAAGTTGTGCCCACAAGACACCAAGTCCGTTCTAAAAAAGGTTGAGAGCACCTCATTTCTTGGCTCCTTCCCCCTTGCCAGCCACTTTTTTCCTGGAGGACTAGCCCACAAGTCAAACATTTAGCTCTGAACCCACACTTAGCCTTTTTAGCAACGGTTTCGCTTTTGGAAGTTTCTCTTGCCCACCCTGACAGTAACGATCCAACTCTCAGTTTTCATTTTGGGAAGTGCCCACGCATTCACCATTTCTAACTGCCTTGTGCAACAAAGCTCCTCATCCCCACGTTCATCCAAGGGTTTTTAGTCTTTAACTGCAGCAGACAGAGAGAATGTGGTGGCCAGAACTAGAGAATTTGTAGGATGCACTGAAGCAGCCTGGCAGGAGGACATCGAGAATCCTGTACCCACAAATGCAGCTGTGGTTCTCAAAGTGCAGTTCTTCAAGAGGGATGGGGGAGCAGCCATTGGACTGTATTTAACTGAGATGCCTCCAACTAGCAAGTTTTATCTTAAAAGCAAGAGCTGCTCGGCCTGGAGTACATTTTTATCACTGAATTACATTCTTTTCTGTTATTCAAGCTCAAGGTCATCCTTTTGCTCAGTACTATGCCAGTCCTTCTATATTTGTTCCATCAGCAATCCTCCGGAGTATTTCACTAGGTATTCAAGGTCAGACTGCTCTTTGGTACTTCCCCTTTCTAAACTACAAGTTATTGCCCCTTTTTCCGCTAACGTTAAAATCTTTTAATATTGGCAGGAAATCTCGGTTGCCTCACACTCCAAGAGAACCATGTGCTTTCCTCAGAGCACCCACTGTGACCTGCCAACCCTTCTGCTTTTCCGTGCGGGGTCAGCGCGTGTTCTGCACAGATTTTTTGCCACAGGATTTCCTAACCCGCAGAGGAGCAGACCGCAGAATCATCGTTACTTCCTTTCATTCTGGAGGAAAGTAGAATGAGCACTGTAAATCAAATACACTCGAATCCAGCCAAAGTATCTTCGTTGCTCATAGCCGCAGACGGCCTCAATTATCTTCAAACTGCAGTTTAATAAGCCAGGCCTGCTCTCCTGAACGAATGATTTCATACCTTTAGGGTGCCTTAAACAAAAGCGAAAGCCTGTTTCAAAACACACAATCAGCCTTCCACTCTGCCACCTTCAGACTGTTACAAAAATGCGGTCAGGCCACCGCAGCCGCGGTCGGGGTGCGATACCGAACCGCGGGGATCCCGCACGGACCGCGGCACGCGTGGTGCCCAAGGGGCTCCGAGGCCACCTCCGAGCCTTCCCCCGCCCAGGCCGCCGCTGCACCGCTCTGGGACAGGGGCACCCAGCCCTGCATGTCCCCGAGCCACATCCAGCGCTAGGGTTTGGGGCTTTTTTTAAGGCTCAGAAGCAAGATGCCGCCTCGCTTCTCGGGGGAAGGGGCCGCTCGGCTCCCAGCAGGCGCCCTGCGCGCATCCCCCGCGGGCCCACCCCGCACAGCGCTGATAAAGGCCGGAGCGTTGGAAGGACTTATCTACCCGCTCTGCCCGCCAAAAAACCCACACCAAAACCAGAGAAAACCGAGCACGGGGAGCAGGGAGAAAGGGCTCGCCCTGCGCGCCTCGCTCAAGGGCGCATCTGCGCAGAGGGGGAGGGGAAAGCGAACAAAAAAACCACATAAAAATAAAACGAAATAAAGAAGAAGGAAAAAAAAAAAAAAGAAGAAGAAGAAGCACTGTGCAACACCCCCAAGGACCCTCGCGGCCCCGCACACTCACTCGGAACGCTGACCTGACCCGGCCCGGCACACGCAGCAGCAGCTCCTGCAGCTCAACGCGGACTGCGGCAGCCCCGCCGCGCCGCCCCCTTTATAGGAGCGCCGATCTCGCGAGCGGACGCGCGGGGAGGGGAGGGCGGCAGCGCCTGCAAGGGCAGCATGACTTGGCAGATCCGAGGCCACCGGGGCGAGAGTGAACACAGATCGTTCTCTGGAGAGAGTCCCGGGAGCTGCCGTGGAAATATCCAATGCTGCGGTTATAAACGATTGATGGGCTTGCTGCAAGAAGCGATTGCTTTTTTAGTAGTTTTATTGACCGAGCTATGATTATTTGAAGTCCTCAGAGGGTACGCAGGACTTTGAGGGAGAGTAAGGGATGACTGGCATGTCATTCATGTGAATTTTGACAGAAGTAAAACGAAACCTCCCACGAACAGAGCAATGTGTGTTCGCAGTGTTACAGGGATGCGGTGTCAAGTCTCCATCCTCTCGCCCTGTACTACCCACTGCCCCCTCTCCCTGATACTCGCTCCCAAGGCTTTCATTGATTCTTCTCCATCAATGGGAACACCGATCCAAGTCATGCAAATCAGCAAAAGAAAGATGAAAACTAAATTTGAAGTCTAATCGTTGAACTTCAGTGGTAGGATGGAAACCCTTGGCAGATACATCAGGGAGTTTCTCATCACTCACGAGTGAAGCTGCTCTGGGGGACGTTTAACCTCAGTGATACCTCATAAGCACTGTCTTTGAATCCAAGAGTGAACAAGCAGTGTGGTACTTTTTGAGGGCAAAATTCTGAATTTAAATGTGAAAGCTTTATTAAATAGTGAATACTAAAAGCCATTAAGCTATATCAAGGACAAAAATGCTTGCTTTTGTCGAAAGTGATGAATGTGTTCACCAACTGATTTTTATTTGTCAGTTTTGCAGTTTACAATTGTGTTTCTTATACCTTTTAAAACTTGATTATAAATTGTAATGAGGAGAAAACCACAAAGGATTAACAAACTTTAAACGTTTAGAATCAAGATCACTGTGTAGTGTTGCTGAGTGACCATACCCACGTGGTGGTTCACCAGAGATGACTCGTTAAGGGATCAGATTAAATTAATCCTTAAATAATGAAAGAAAATAACATGCATGTGTGTACTTAGGAAAAAAATCTGCACTCACTTTCATGCAAATAATTTATCTCATTCTATTTCTGTTGCTATAGTACGCTTAATCTTTTACAGGAATAAGTTTGCTACATTCTTAACATCAGTGTTGTCATGAGAATTGAGGCCTGTGTATTGAGACATGTATGTACCTCCCCATCACCTCAGGCCAATGAACCTGTGAACAGATTAACCTCTGAAAGGACAGGCAGTCCTAATTAAAACCTCTGGAACAATGTAGTCCCACTGCAACTCTGGCACATTTACCAATGGACAAAGCAGTAATGACTTTCTCATGGTTTTTAACTCCTTTAATGCTTCTCATGCTCATTTCTCATACTTTCAGATGCACAATATAGCCACTATGGTCTGCACGTTGTTTCAGGTTTGTGCCATAAACATTGCCTTTCCATTCATATGTCCATGGCCTCATTACTTTTGATTAATTTCTGAGCTTGTCTTTCCAGTCATCAATTTTTGGAGGTTTTAGAATAATAATTTGTCAGGGCAACTCCTTGTTCAGTGAGCACCTGGGTTTCTATAGCCTTTCTCAATCTTTAGCAGTAAGACGCTACTCAGATAAAAACAATTATGTTTTCCAGAAAATAAAGGGCATGTTTACCCCCGCAGGTGCTGGAAGGATGGAGCTCTCTCCCCACCTCGCTTCTCCACACAGCAGTGTAACTGTGGTGTCGTGTTCTGCTAAAATAGCTGCCAGACAGGATCAGCTTGTACCTGATTAGCATGGAGCATCAGAGCCCAGTGCAGGCCTCTCTGCACCCATCCACACAGACAGGGACACAATAAGTACTTCATCTATCAACAAAAAGGAGCTGGCAGGTCCTGCAGTGCCACAGCACTGCAACTACCCAAGCTAGCTTTTACATCCATCATTTTGATCACAGAATCTCCCATGTATCTTGGTTGGGAATGGGACCCTGATGTGAAAAACAAATGCCTTGTTGTGTGTAAAAAGAAAAGCAAAGAAATTGGACCTGTTTCAGAACATTACCACACATTTGGGTTTCCATGCATTTGAGAATGGTTTTGTGCAAGTGTATTGTTCATTTCCAGAGTAAAAAGACTTGGAACCGTAATGGATTTGGCAACACTGGGCATGCCCCTGGAGCACACAGCAGAGGTAGTCCCTGCATGCCCTCAAAAGCCAGCGCATTGGAACACCCCCACACATTCCCTGCGGAATTCATCACTGCATGTGCCAAAAGCCCACTGAGTCCTGAATATACCAAACCTCCCACGTACATATGGTACTACCAGAGGCACAGTCAGAGTTGAGTCCTGGTCATGTGAGGATAATTTAATGTGTGCAGAAAGTCAGCTGAAAAGTCAACAACTGACAAGTTCCCAAGCCATGGGGCATTTATGCAGAAACAGCTGGTGCACAATCATTTTAATGAAAACAACTGCATATCATTAAATATACAATGCACATATTTGCTTTCCTTGCTTGAGTCAAGTGAAGACTGTATTTCTAGGTCAAAATGTCTTACATTACCTCTTCCTTCTCTGTACATCTTTTTTTTTTTCAATGAGCAAGCTATTACTGCATGTTTCGATAATCACTGCCTTTTGATGACAAAATGTTTTAGTCTTCCTTACCTTTTCTCTTTTACTCCCTATTACATTACTGGAGGCTGAGGTTTGTTAAAGTTTTCATATGTGAGATTTATATAATTCAAGTGTCTTATTTTGCATCAAGATTGCTGATTTTCAAGTGGGTATGTGATTGACGGGGTCAATAAATCAAACTCAGCAGTGATTCCTCCCCCTTTATTCTTTCATTTCCTAGTTCCTGTTACATGTAATTGTCGTCTTGTCCTTGCACTTTTCTTCCACTTTATTTTATCAAAACAGGCTGTGCAAGAGAAAAATCTGGTTACATGCATGCCCAAGAGATTAATTGACCTTTGTGCCTTTAAGCCTCCTGAGCAGTTCAAGTCAGAACACCAAAGACAGATTCTGCAGCAGATTTATCTTTCTGGAAATAAGTAACAGGCTCTTCAAAGCCTCACCAGAGGTATCTATTGCCTTATTTCTGATCTAATCTTGCTCTTAAGTTCTGAATGTTCATAAATTGCTTGTAAAGATGGAAGCCTCGAGTAAAAGTCAAAACTTATTATCTGTTTTTAGTTGTGTTTAAGATTGGGTGCACAGTTATTTCGTGATTACAGGCCAAAGTCTGCTCCAAGGAAAGGCTTTGGTTTACCAGTAGCAGGGCTGTCCATGCCCAGCAGTGAAAGCATTCAGCTGAATGAGCCTGCTTTAATCTCACTGCGATCCCGAGCAAACAAGGAAGTGAATTCCTGGCCATCTGCAAGGAGAGAAGCCCCAGTCTTCTCGGGAAGTGCCACTTTTCCCCCTCTATGCACCTTTGAGCGCAAAATCTGAAGCAAAACCAGTGCAATCGGCCTTGCACTTTCCCTGGATTCCTGTTATTTAGGGCTGCAAATAAAACTGGGTACATTCGGTCTTCCTACAAGTAGAAACGGCTGCAAGAGGCCACGACAAACAGCAGTCAGGGAGATGCAAACGCTTGTTGTCGAATTTATGGACCGGGGTCGTCTTTTGTCGCTTCCCCCCGTGTGGTGCAGCCCATCCTATTTATCACTTCACCGCTCGGCGAGGCTGGACTGGGCTGCCTGAGCTTCCCGACGGGAACCGGGCCTGGCGGGCATGAAAGGTCAGGGGGGCAAATGCGATGAGGGGGCCCGATGAGTTACGGGGAGCGGGCCGGTGGCAGGGAGCCCCCCCGGTGCTGGGCCGGGCTCCGAGCCCGCCGGGGGCAGAGCCGTGAGGGCAGCTCAGCCCCGCTAACCCCCCACCGATGGACTTTCACATTTGAACCCGTCAGGGGCACCCGCGCTGCCCCCGCCCGCGGCGCGTTCCCGGCGGAAGCGGAAGGGCCGGGCAGCGGCAGCCTCAGCAGTGGCAGCAGCGGTGGTACCGGCGGTGAGTGCGGGAGCGCGGCCGGGGCTGTGGGGCCTGCGGGGCTGCCTTATCTCCCCTCTGCCGCCCCCCGTGCCGGGCGGGCCCGCCCTGCGCCGCCCCGCGCCGCCCCGATAAGCGACAGGTGGGTGGGCGGGCGGGCTCGGCGCTTCTGGGGCAGCTAAAATGCAGAGGGGTTACCCCTGATCTGTGTGGTTGAAGCGGTTCAGTAGCAGCGAGTTAAGTGCTATCTATATGTGCCTATTTGCATGTCTGTACATATTAATAGGATGTGTAGCTATGGGTGTTTTACTGTTGGAAGGCTTCTTGCTTTAGGTTAAAATGAGCTGTAGCTATGGGTTGATGAACAGAGGTAGTTTGCATTACTCTAGTTATCGATGCGTTCTCCTAGCCTTACAGTGTCCTTGAATTATGCTGAGTTTTAATTCCTTTATGTGAATGTGGCAGTAGGTTAGTGATGTTAAGCCATAACCACACCTTACTTGTCCATAGTTAGTTTGTTTTTATGCTTGTTTTTGTCTCTGTCCGTCTAAGAAGAGGCTTCCAGCTTTTTAATGAACTGAATAATTATGGCTAGTATCATAAAGGTGATTCTCCTAAATCCCCTATTTTAGGGAAGAATCTGAGTGGAAAGTCTTAACATATTTTTTTCTAGTGTGTGCCATTCTTTCAGAGACTATAGTTCAAATCTTTCTGCAGTGTTAATATGCAATGTTATGTGAAGTAAGATGATTTTTAAAAAATGTGCTGATGCTAGTTATTGATTAAACATGTACCTTGTCTTCTGGGCTGAACTCTTACCTTTAAGGTGATTGCATAAAGTGGTTGTGTAAAGCACACGGTTGGTATCTTACTTGTGTTATAGGCCAGAGTGAATCAAAAAACCTGAAGTTTTTAGTTGTAGTGTGTGATGTAGGAAGATATCTTTATTTAGGCAACTTCATTCAGGTAAACAGCGTCCACTTGCATGTAGCTGGCTACAAAATGGCTGTGTAAGCTCAGAGTAGAAGAGAATACTGTTGGCACTGTTATTCTGCCTTCTCTGAGCTCCTTCCCCAATAAAACAGATGTATATCTGCAGTTTGGTTCACCAGTGATTGTCTTCAGCACCAATAGCTGGACTTAGCACAGTGCAAATCCAGGGCTGTTAGTTCAGTGTAATGATTGTCTTGCACCAGGAGGTGCTAGCCCATTACAATCCTGATAAGAAAAGCACTCATACGCTAAGGTATCATCTCAAATGCTGTTTTTTTAGAGCTAACCCTTTAAAGAAAGAGGACAGTGTTAATAACTGTGTATCCCTTCAGGTGCTGGGAGCTGCAGGTTGTGCAGCACTGAGCAGACCTCAGGCAGCACAGTATGCAGACCCTGTCCATAGCAGGGGTTACCCTGTTTTGGTCTTTTGAATTCCTAGGGATTCCTTTACAAGAAAACACTTCTTTTCATCACTTGTACTGTCAAACAGAAAGGATGCTTGTAGGAGAACAACCTGTTTTTTTAGATAAAGGCAAGGACACATAGGTGGTGTAATTGCAGGTACCAGGTGTGGGCTGCCTGCAGATTCCCCTGTTTAGGTCGCTGTGGGGCTTATCCTGCAGCTTGTGCATCCCACACCACAAGGCTGTGTGTGCAGTGCAGCACAAGATGAGCCTGAACCTACTCAGGTAACTGTTACAGGGATTCCCAGCTCCTTGGTGTACAGTGGCCTTCAGGTCAGGAGCACTCCCACTGCTCTTGTATGTCCCTCTGAAAAACAAATGTGCTGTTTGGTGTCTGCTGTTAAATCTACAGAAGTTTGTCTTGAGAAGCTGAGCAAGAACTTGAAAGTATAAACTCTGTGTGAACACATCCATCAGCTGGGACCTAATTATGTGAGGAAAATTACAACATTGAGAAGGCAGACCTATTTTAGGATACTATGTTGTATGAATGTTCTACTTTGAAAACATCCATTCCTCCTATGTGGTCAGAAATTCAACTAACATTGCAAGCTTCCACTCCTGGTTATTTTTGTTGGTTTTTTTTAACAAATAGCATTAATGATTTTGGATGCAACAGAGCTTGGGAAGTAAATTAAATCAGCTAGCCAGCTTTGAAGGTCATCTTGAATGCAGTTTCTTTTTAAGTGTTTGAGCAGAAACGTAATTGTGAGGCTGTTGGGACATGCTGTAAGCCCTTCCTTTTTGATAAAAAACTTTGCCATTGTGAGCAGAAAAGGTAAATTATTTCAGCCTAAAGAATTGCTGCAAAACTGTTTGTTCTTTTTATTCTCTAGGCAAAAATGCCTGCAACATGCGACTTTGTTACACTCCACACTGGGCAGAAGATGCCTCTCGTGGGACTGGGAACTTGGAAAAGTGACCGTGGCCAAGTAAGCAGAGAACAATAGGATATTGTGCTCTCAACTAGTATGTGTGTTTGTGCACCTTCTTTTGGAGATCCCAGATCTGAGGCCTGGATCCTTTGCCTGAGTTGTTCTGGTCTTGAGTCCACTGAAGTCGAATGTATGTATGTGCGTATTTGCATGACTAGGGCCTTAAGGCACAAAGACAGCAGTTCCTTCCAGAAAGGAAGATGCCTTCAGACTTGTTAATCCGGGCCTCAGGCAGTGGTGCCCTGGGACATAAACCCAGAAAGAGACCAATGAATGCTGTTTCTATAATATAGTGCTGGACTCTTCCACTGGTAAGTCCTCAGGCTGCTGGTCTGACCAGACACCCCTCTGGCTTAGGCTGATGACTCAGCAGAAAACATTATTTTGGGAGGCAGAAGCTCAAGTTGTTCTTGTAATAAGTCCTGTTCCAGCAGCCAGCCAATGGTTAGCAGGAAAACAAAGAACTTGCTTGGGTCAGCCTGCTTTTAGAATAAGACGACTCATGTATCATTAGACATTCACTCTGCTTCTGAATGCAGTGAATTGGCAAACACCACACTTGGAAATAATTCTTTGTGTTACTACAAACAGCCTGTTACTACAAACAGTCTGTGGGAATGTTTGTGTGCTCTGCGGTGTGCCTGCTATTGTAATGCTTCTCCCCCTTGTCTGTCTTTTCATATCTCTTTCATTTAGTTAAAAGATACAATTTTTGGGGAAGAAATTGTATGTACTTCCTGTGAAAGGCTGTGTCCACTGCTTGGTGGAATTCCTAGCTGGTATTCAAAGAACTGTGGAATCACAGAATGATTTGGGTTGGAAGAGACCTTAAAGACCATCTAGTTCCAGTTCCCTGCTGTGGGCAGGGACACCCTTCCACTAGACCAGATTGCTCGGATTGCTCCACCCTGGCCTTGAACATTTCCAGGGATGGAGCATCCACAGCTTCTCTGGATTATGCACACCACTGCATGTCTGTGCAGTAAATGGATGTCTCACTGCTACTCTTGTGTGAGCTTCATGGTGGTTTTTGGAGTATGTTGGATGACATTATGCTCATGACTGAGAGGGAAAGTTAAAACCATTCTCAAGACGTGCTATTCTCTCATGCCAGCTAGAGAGAGGGAAAGGTGGGAAATAAGCTATGAAAATTAAATTTATCCAGAGCCATTTCACTGTGGGTTTTCCTGTCCAAACAACTGTCAGGACAGTGGATCTGTAGGAAATAGAAGTTGTATAAATGTGGAAGCTGAGTTGATATGAGAGCTCAGTCAACCTCTTAAATGAGGAAAAGGGTGAACGTGCAGCTTTGCCACTTAAAACATCAAATGGCAGCTGAATTAAGTTTGTTAACATGCACAAACTTAATAGATGAATTTCTGTGCACTCAAAACTGTTAAATGTGCTTTGTCTAAAGCAAATTTGAAATTAAACAAACAAAATATGAATGTGTTGTTTATTCTGTGAGCTAATTGTCCTGAGAAATGTGTGGCCTTAGACAGGAACCGGGACAGATCCTGTTTGTGCATAATTTAAATCTAATTCAGTTGGATTTTGCCATAATCAGCAATGCTGCTGGCAGCAGAACACCACACAGGATCCAGCCATCTTCTCTGGGTTTCCTCAGAAGTCATTGGGAGTCACTTCTTTGGAATATCTGCCATCTTCAAAGACTTCCTTGTAGAATGTAATGCAGGCAAAATCTAGGAAGTGCAGTGAAAAGGGCCAGAGTTACAGAAGTTGCTGCTATTCCTATGGAGTAAATTAATTTCTGCTTATCACTTTTGAAAATTCAGGGGCATAGCAGCAATTTGGCAGTGTCCAGACGATTTACCCTTAAAAGGACATGATGTAGTTCAGGATAATAACTGATAATAACTGCTATTATGGATTAAAGACTGGGGGCCAAAAAACCAGAGAAGCAGAAGAATTGGCATTGATTAAGTTTGGTTTAGCAGTTTCCCAAGTAGAGACTATTTTTCAAAAGCTCTTTTGTTCAAGGGCTGCATTAGAAGCAAGTAATGTCTTTTAAGTTATTTCGGGTAAATATTTTGCAGACTGTAATTCTTTCCCTTACGAAGCTTGAGTAATTTCTTTATGACTGCTCTTACTGTTCCTGATTGTAAACAATCCTTGACGTTGTAGATAGATCTTAGCAGTCCAGTACAAAGGTGTAATTGCAGCCCCAGTTTCCTAGATATTAATAGGGGGAAAATAATTGAATTTAACTCCATGTTGAAAGACTATTGGATTTTATAGGATTGACACCGTATAAAATAATAGGATGTTTTGTGTTTTACATGCTCACATGCTAGAAGAGAAATTTGTTTTGCATGTTTCCATAGGAATATAGAGGGCTGTTGAATGGAAAGGAGCATAGTACTGAAGTTCATGAACTGGCAGCATGAATGAGTTCAAAGAGAAATCCATTCAGACAGGAACATCACGAATATCAGTACCATGACTTTTTGATATTGCAGCTGGATTATCTGTAATCCTTTAATGCTTTGTTCTCTTCTCTCAAGTGAGCCATGCTTTCAACCTGGAGGATTGATCCCTATCTGATGAGCAGCCTAACCTGCAGTGGCAAAGGCTAGCTCTATGGGAGAGGGAGACACAGGGCTTGGGGAAGTTGTATTTCTGTGTGAAACCTTGAAAAAGCTGAAGAGGAGAAGTGCACCTCAGAAAACCAGTCAGACAGGGTGTCTTGTGACAGGATTGCAGCTTTGGGGGAGAATGTTTAGTTCTTGAAGTTTGTTAGATGCTATAAAGAATCCTGGTTGTGGGCACAAAAAAAATCACTACCATTAAGGAACGGACTTAAATTCAACACTTAAAGGATAAGGGGCAAACCCCTTCATTTTAGGGAACACCACCTCTTAAATTGGCATTATTTATCTAGTGGTGTGAGTTCCTTTTCAGCAAATTTTAGTGCAGTATTTAGAAACTGTGATATAGCAACACTTGGGTTCTGGTCATAGTGCATCTGAACATCATGTGCACTGATTATCTGGTTTTTTCCTACTTCCTGTCAGCAAAAGGACTGCTAAAATGTGTCAACTCTGCAGGAAGCAGGGGAGGCTGGTCAGAGCCTTTTCTTTCCCAGTAGTATTGAACTGTTAGAATGCAAATCTCTTCACAATGGCTTGGGGTAGTGCAGGAGAGGCTCCTGGGTCCTTTGAACTCTGTGTTGCCTGGAAGTATAAAGATGGCTTGTTAGTTTTTTAACCTTGTGAGAGGCAAATTGAAGAACTGGAAATCTAGTAATGGATATTATAATTAATTGGAACTTACAGATTGTGTTTCTGAATCTGCTACTGATAGTGTTCATCCGTCTTCAAAAGAGGATGGGTGGCAAGGCCAAGTCCCTTACTAGGATGTTAAAATGGGAGTGTAGTTCCTTGGACTTTGCTATAAAGTGGAGTGAGGCTCCAACTGCAATACTTGTGTCTGTTTTGGGGCAAACCATTTGAAGCAAGGCTGATGAGAATGAAACAGCTGATGAGGCAGCAGCAACAGTGATGCAAGGTTTCATAAAGGTGAGTTGTGATGAAAGGGGGAAGCACCTGCAGTTATGTGACCAAGAGAGGTTTGAGAGGAGCTGTACACTTTGTAAATGTGCAAAAAGCCCTCACAAAGGGCAAGCTGTGGATTTCATGTCTGGGAGGAACGGGATGTGGCATCAGGACCATCTTTGTGAGTCATCTAAAAGACTCTGAGCAGAAAGATTTCAAAGCATTGAAATAGACTGCCTGTCACAAGAAGGGCTATGACAAATGTGTGTAGAAGTGGTCTGGATTTACTCTGTCCGGCTGTGGGCCATGAGGATAGACTGGAAGATGTCTCAAGATTCTTTCAGACCTACTTTTAGTTAGACCTAACTTTTTAGTTCTGTGGGGATGGATTGGTGAGTCACACTCGAGCTGTGTGACGCAACTTGCCTAATGCAAAGTAAACTCACTGATTGCTCCTTTCATAGCAGAATTGGCAGGCTAAACTAAAGAATATATGGAAAGTTTGAAGGGTCCTTTGGCTATTTTTACTTCACAGTAACAAATATCCAGAGGCATATGAATCTTCAACTGCTTCTGTTGTGGTTTTTTTTTCTGTCCCCTACCATGAAATGTATATAACTGTCTGGAATTAATCTCAAAAATACAAAACTTCCTTTTTAAAAAAAGTACTTTTCTTAAACTTTCATCTATGTATTATTATTTTCCCATCCAAAAATGCCTTTTTTTTCCTTTTTTTTTGCACATTTCCTCTTGATTGTTTTCTTTTTGCGTGGAACAGGAGCTCTCAGTTCACATTGGAATGTCTTAATAGGCAGAGAGTAGCTTGCACAAATACAGATTTTTTTTTTTTTCTCAGATCCAAACCATATTTAAATTACCAGTTCTTCTGTGCTAGAAATTTCTCAAAACATGCTGGTAAAGAAATACAGCCTCTTGTTGATCGCTTTGGAGAGGCATGTTTGGAGTGCTTTATCTCTGGTTTTCTGAGAGTGGTGCCTATTCTCATTTATGGTAAACTTTGTGCCTGTTTGATTAAAAAAAGTATTAATCCGATACAGGAAATAGGGGATTCCAGACATAGAACATTGCTGTTTTCTTGTCCTTCTCCACAGTTCACTTTTTTGGAGGATAGGTATTGAGTCTTAAAAGCCTTTACTATGTCTCAAGTGATTTCAGAAGTACCCTGCCCTTGGCTTTGTAGTGACCTGAGAAATGTCTTTGTCAGGTGAAACAAGGACTATAAGTACCATCCTGCTAGAGAAAGGAAGAGTTCACTGCTGTAATAGAAGTGCTTTGTCATCCTGGCTAAGGGTAACTGAGCTACATTCCAGTTTTCCTCTCAAAATGCCAAAGAATGTAGTCAGAATATCCTGTGTCTGCTTTTACTGCACTTCTTGACAAGAAAAACAAATTAAATCCACCAGTAGGAGAGAGATCTCACATTTGATTCCCCTTTGCTTTTCCATAGCATCTGAAAGCAGGACTGTACATGCCTTTGCTTGGTATTACTAATTTTGTCAGCTTTAAATTTGAAAATGCTGGTACTTTGATTATATTGAAAGAAATCAATTTCCCTCTAGCCTTTATGGACATATTTTTTAATCTCATGACAAGAGAGGTGTGATCTCACTTAACATTTATGGCCCTATTGCATCAAGCCTTATACACAGACTAATTTACAGTCTCCCGCAGTCTTGAGAGACAAGTCACTGAGGGGCAATGTATAGAAATCCCTGTGCAGATGGGCTGTATTATTCTTTCTGTAGTACTTCAGAAGGACAGATGTACGAGAGGGTGTGTGCTAACTGTCCACTGGAAGTTAAATGAAACAGATTTTACTAAATGGTCATCAGCCTAACGGGAGATGATGATTACACTGACAACTGTAGTAATTCCTCATTCTTGCGCAATCATTTATAGAAAATCTTTATTCAAAAGCTCCGTACGAGTCCTCATAAAGATGCCA
The DNA here is from genome assembly GCA_013390045.1 of Picathartes gymnocephalus. Taxonomy (NCBI): domain Eukaryota; kingdom Metazoa; phylum Chordata; class Aves; order Passeriformes; family Picathartidae; genus Picathartes; species Picathartes gymnocephalus. Next base: position 237,593 of record WEKY01048306.1, on the reverse strand, counting down.
TTTCTGTGTTTCCTTCTGGTTTCTAGACTTATTCCATGTCTGAGGCCCAGATGTGAAGACGTTTGGTGCTTGTGCTTCATTAGAGCTTTCAAAAGCAGATACAGATTTGAAATAAAGTGTCTTGGTTCCCAAAAACCATTCTGGCTTTTGTGTGACAATATGGAGCAAGGGATGTGTTGCTGTTGGCAACACCTTCATTGTCAGCAATGTTGAAAGCAAAACATAAAGTTGTGAGCATCATCAGGAGTATCCTAGCAGTATGACTTCCACTGTTGTGCAATAATGAGACAAGAAAGAAAAATGTTCCATAAAAGAGCATTGTCTTGGTAATTAAGTGTGAGTGGCTGAACCAAACCCAAACTGTGGTCATTCTGGAGTTAGAAGCCAGGCTCTTCCCTTACTGGGCAAGAGGAAATACATTCCTGATGTTGATTTGTCACTTGGGTCAGAAGAGTTGTCTTCCTAAGCCATGACTTACTTGAAAACTGCTTCTTATAGCTCATCTTAAATATAAGAAAGGTGTAACAACTGTAGCGAAGAGTAGGGATTTGTTCTATCTGGTGCATTCTTGCATCCTGGCCCCGTGTGCACGATCCATTTTCTTGTTCCTCTTGGAGTATCTGCCAGCAGTTTGCTCTTCCCAACTAAGGACTGTGCCACAGAGACCCTGGATCCTCCTGTTTGAATCTCATGACCTTATGCAGGTCCGAGGTTTTTTGGAGGTGTTCCTCACTAAGTCTCTTAACGTTTTTTAACTTTTCCCCACTGCCACATCCCTTTTCAGTGGCTGCTTGGCAATGTGTTTCTGGTTGCAGGTGAAGGAGGCAGTGAAACATGCCCTCAGCGTGGGCTATTGCCACATCGACTGCGCCGCCGCCTACAGCAATGAAGCCGAGATCGGGGAGGCCTTCCAGGAATGTGTTGGGCCCAACAAGGTAAAAACACAGGAACTGCCCTGCTGGCTGTGTGTTGTGCCAAAACTTAAAGCTGTCACCTGTGAAGTTAACATTTGTGCTTTTTCCTGCTGGCCTACCCCAGCTATTTGCTATTTATCAGGAGAAGGCATGAAAGAGGGCTTTTTCTCCTCTTAGAACCCTCCTGGCTGTCATGGGGAGGAAAGAGGAAAGTCAGGGATATTTGGATGGAAGCTACAGAAAATGCCTTTGTTGTTGGTGGTGGTTTTTTTCTTCTTTCTGCCCCTTTTCCCCTCACAAAGTATCCCAATTTAGATACTTTGGGGTTCCCAGAATCAGTAGTTATAAGATAAAATATTTGTCATGATTTATTTGAAAAGTTACTCTGACTTTCCAGTCTAGCATGCAATGATGGGTAGCCACAGCAAATTTGGCTTTTTGGTTATTGATAAAGTATCAACTGTACATTTTTTAGTTATAGATAAAATATAAGTAACTGTGGTGATTAAAAATTTTTTTTTAAAACAATGATTGTACGTGAAAGGTTCATAACTGTGGCTCTAGAGTCAGCACCTGAGAATTTGAGGTATAAGTATAACCTAATGTGACAGGCATTCCTATGTATGGGCTGAGGTGGAATCTTAAATTTATTCCCTAAAGGGCTCCAAAGGATAACCTGTACAGCCTCACAGTCCATGGAAAGGAAGTTTTCATGTTCTTGCTTACCTGCTGCTCTTGCCTTGGCTTTAGGGCTGTCTCTGTTATGTGATGTGGTTGAAAGAGGCTGTTTTCACCTTGCTCCAGGGATTCCTCCCTACTAGATGTGGTAATTAACAAAAGGAAGCATAGGCCTTTTGTTCAGTTCATATTAGCTAGCTAACTTAGAACTAAAATTTGAATTAAAATTCTTAAAAAAAGAATTTTTAAATATCTTCCTTTTAAACACAATATGCTTGTGTGAAACACAGAAATAATTGAATGGTTAGAAGAGTGAAACTAATGAGTTAATCATTCCAAATTCTTCAAAATACAGACTTGAGTGAAGTTTTGTCAGACATGAGACAGTGAGAACCATCCTTTCTGATGGAATTTTGTGCTTCAGTTTGCCCAATGTGATGTCCTTTTTGTGTTTTATACTTTCTAGTTAACGAGTTCTCCATTGTTTTATTTCTGGTTCTTACCCTTCCAACGCAGGATACAGGCCTCTCAGTTCTTAGTGTGTTCCTTCCACAGCCTAGAAACTCAAATGCAGAGGTTTAGGGAATCTTCTGTTTATTTTCCCACGCTCTTTCCACAAGAAGCAATCTTGGTTTATAGTATGTGATGAGTAAAGCAAGTTAGCTGGTTGGGCCTGGAATATGTGAATTGTTAAATAGAAATTTCAAAATTTACATATGAATAAGATGAGTAATCTTTCTTTTGGCCACATCACACTTAGTAATGGTTTTAACCCTTGAATTGGGAGTTTTGGAAGAGTATCTGGAAAGGAATGTTTTGTTTTTCAAAACTTCTAATTGCTAAAGTATTTGATACACTTTAAGACTTGCCACTGTGTGTATTTCTCTGGCTCTTCTCCATCCAGTATATTTTTGAAAGGTTTAATTTGTATGTTCCATGTGTTACCTTTTTTAAAAAAAAATCATAACAAACCACAAAACTTCAGTTGTTCTCTTTGTTTTAAAACTAACTGGGGAATTGTTGCAATTATCTTTCTGAACTTGCTCCAGTATATTATGCTCTCCTTCCTTTCTTGCAGGTTATTAAAAGGGAGGACCTGTTTGTAACATCAAAGCTCTGGAATACCAAGCACCACCCAGAAGATGTAGAGCCAGCACTGAGGAAAACACTTGGAGATATGAAACTGGATTACCTGGACCTGTACCTCATGCACTGGCCTCATGCCTTTGAGTAAGTTCTAGGTGGAAAGGGCACAGAATGCAGAAACACCAGTTTTACAAAAGTGGCTCATGCTATATCCTGAGGACCTTCTTTCTGAGCTGTGAATTTCTTCCTGTTTATGCTGCCTGCAAGGTGTTTTTCATGGTTTTTAAAGTTTAAAACAGTCTAATGTATTCATCTAGGCATTGGGGAAGTGTGGCAGCTATTCTTGGTTCTGCCATTGGCCTCCATGGCAACCTTGAGGAAATACCAGAACTGCTTTGTGCTTTAGTTGTACTGATCTGTAAAATGGGAATTAAGTGCTTCATAAAGACAACACTTTTCACTCATAGTTGTTAACTGTACTGGAGTGGACAAGCACATGCAGTATCACGGTGGTATCTGTATGAGGAGGAAGTGAATTGACTTCTTCTGACACAAATTGCAGTAATTCTATGATTTGAGGAAGTAAGAGACAAGGAAATTTTCCAGTTAAGTCCTAAATGCACTTATCCCATGAGAAGCACAGTTCCATACTCTATTTCCTTGTAGATGTGGAAGTAGTTGTTTCCCTACCCAACTACAATCAGCAAAAAGGCAGGGGGAATAAATCTCCTGACCAGGTGTTTGTATGGAGTCTTCACTCAAGCCTTTTCAGTTTAAGAGGCCTCTGTTCTGCAAATCTGAGAATGTTTTTTCTTCTTCTAGTCATATGAAGTGAATTTTACAGATGTCATACGCTAATGATAAGATGAAAGATGCTCAAAGTATAAATATATTCCTCAGCATAAAAGAATGAGGAAGTGTTTTTAACTAGAACTGGTCTGGAGGAAGAGCTGTTAAAAATTCCCCATTGCGCAACAGGTTTGCTTTTCATCTCCTTGATGAACAATCAAACATTGCTTTGATAATGACACATAACACAAATAAAAATGTTTTGATACTACTATTATTTAAATTTAGATTATATTGTGACACTGTTGACAAAACTGACAGTCTAATAAAGCAGTTTCATTTCTTTTCTCATTGGAAACTGTATACTCTGCAGTTTTCCATTATTTCTACTTAACTGTTTTAGTGTATGCTTATCTATAATACCTGTTGCATTGGGAGGCTGTGCTAAGGAATTTTATTTACAGAGAAATTAAAACAGACTTCCAGATGAAAATCACAGTGCCTCTAGGTCTTGAAAATTACTCTCACTTAATACAGTACTCTTGACATATGAAGCTGCTCTTCTTACTTGGGAGCTCATAAGGCTTTCAGAGGTATTTTTGGTTCTAGATGTATCAGTGACATGAAGAAGCATCTCCCCTTGTCCTCAAGCACTGCCATTTCTCACAGCATTCACTGCTTAGCTGGAGCAGTGTAAGAGTCTCAGTGCTGAGCTAGCAGAGTCCTGTGGTGATTATGGAGCAGTGCTCTTCCAGGGGGATTGCTTGTACCCTTCCAAGCATGGACTGCTCAGAGACCAGTCATAGCCCTTTGGCTGTGGGGGTGTCACCTGGCACAGCTGGGTACTTTGTGTCTGTTTGGGTGGTTTTTTTTTTTAATGTGTTGGTATGACTAATTGAAAGGAAACACACCCAACCTATAAACATGTACATGTTAAGATTTCTGGGAGAATATGTGCTTGTATTGAGTACTGACACAGCTACAGAATCCAGGGGGAGTGGGAAGGCCAGTGTCCCTTGAATACAGTTTCTCCTAGATAGCTCTTAAACCCAGATCCCTTTGGTAGCAACTTCAAGCCACTCTCTGAGTTGCTGCTCCCTTAATCAGCTGTTTTATTGGGATCAAAATGTGCGAAGAGCTGCTGCTGTGTGTACAGTGGTTTATCAGTTCTGTGTAGTCACTGCTGTATAGGTAAGTACTTCAAAGTGCTGTGTAACAACTTTACGTAGGAAATACTGTCTTGTGTAATAACTGCTTATAGATTAAGTAATGGCATTGAACAGATAGATTCTTTCACTTTGTACTCTGCCCTTCAGACTATGTAGAAACTTTTAAGGATACGTTTTGAGGAAAGTTTCTTTAAATGAAGAATTAATATAATATAAATAATGTGGTATATGTACTTACACTTCACCTTTGATGCTGTAGACGAGGGGATAATCTCTTCCCAAAGAATCCCGATAACACAATGCGTTACGACTACATTGATTACAAGGATACCTGGAAGGCTATGGAGAAACTGGTGGAAAAAGGTCTTGTGAAAGCCATTGGGCTGTCAAACTTCAACAGTCATCAGATTGATGATGTACTAAGTGTGGCTGCTGTGAGGCCAGCTGTGCTCCAGGTAAGGTGGATAAAGGAGACAAATACCTTTCCTGTTTGTCCATAAGACTGAAGAATTTGCAAACCAGTGTTACGTGTTTAGCACAAGAAGTGCAGCTTCTTATTTGCAGGGAAGAATATAGCCAGCTCTGCAGGAGCAGGCACACAGAGGCTCTCTTTCCAGGCAGATTGGAAAGGAGACCTACATGCATGTTCTGTGGGCATTTATACCTGCTTAGATGAACGGAAGAGTTCATCTTCCATGTGAGAAACAATTTAGTCTGTAAGAAGGAAAGATTGTGAGGGAGTAACTTGAATCCCTACTGCAGAGAAGTTGCTTGCTTGTTGGATGATCTGTGTGGAACCAAGGGAAAGTCCAGCACCAAGCTTAGGTTATCGGTTTTCTGTTTCCTGTAAGCTTAGCCTACCAGACACTACTTTCTCCTGGTAGTGACTTGATTTACTAAAGTTAACTTAAACCTTACTCTGATAAGGTTTTCTGAAATCTGGAATGAGCTCCTGTGATATGTTTCGTTCTTTTGTGCTTGACTTCCCGTTTGTTTCATTGTACATTGGTATCTGTTCTGTAGCCACTCACAGTGGGTCATTTTAATAGGTGGAATGCCATCCTTACCTAGCTCAGAACGAGCTGATCACTCACTGCCAGAAACGAGGGCTGGTGGTCACTGCCTACAGTCCCCTTGGCTCTCCGGATCGCATGTGGAAACACCCAGACGAGCCTGTGCTTCTAGAGGAACCTGGAGTCAAAAAAATTGCAGAAAAATACAACAAGTCACCTGCACAGATCATCCTCAGGTACAGAATGATTGCGAGAGAGGTGGTGTTTGGGACCCAGCCTTCAGCTGAGCAGAACATACAAGTTAGAAGGAATCCACTTAAAGTGTGTCAGGGAGGGATTAAAATCACAGGGAGTGCCAAAAGCAAACCCCACTTGGTGCTTGTTTTACAAAGCTGATAGAGTTGGTCCTCCCCTAGGACAGGTAGATTGGATCAGAGGGATCCATTCAGGACCTGGATCCATGTCTGGGATTGTTCACATGGACTGTTCCCATGTCTGGGACAGTACCTTTTCTGCTGGGAAATAGCAGTAGAACAATTATGGCGGCAGTGTACCACATCTGAGTGCTGCCCACTGAATTTGCATGTAGTCAGTTCCTTGAAGCCTCTAGTGCTTGCTGCTGCACTCAGGTGGGCTCCCAGGAAGAGGGGCTGAGGAAAAGACCTGCCTCCTTTGCACTGAAGAACTCTTTGCTGTTTTGTTTTTATATAGCCAGGTACTGGATATTGGGAAACAGGGTGACTGAGTGGTGCCCAGAATGTGATCAGCACCTTGTCAACTAAAATTGGATTTCTGTCCTCATTTTTCTTGTCTGGCTTTGTATCCATCAGTGTTACTACCACTGTCTTGGGCAGTAGCAGGTTACCCAGAGAGCTGAATATGTTCAAGATTTTGTGCTTAAGCCACTAGAAAGGCACTTCAGGGATCTAGATTTTCATTAGTTTCTGAGAGGTTGTCAGGTTAGAACTTGGTTGAAATGCCTAAGTATGTTTTTCTGTTTCTTGGGTTTTTAGCTTAAAACACTTGAAACTTGGGTGCTTTTTCCAAGGCATGAACATCTTCCCCTCTCTCATTAATTCACTTATTTCTGTCTTGCTTGGGCTTGGACACACCAGGTCCTAATATAATACAGGGCTGTGTCATTCCTCCTGTGAAGATTTTTTTCACAGAAGTGGCATCTCTGCTGCCACAGATTATTACTCAACCAAAATAAATACTCTTATTGTTCTTGGACTGCACACAAAAAGTCTCATATCCTCTTGCAGGTGGCAAGTGCAGCGTAAAGTGGTTGTCATTCCCAAGAGTGTCACTCCTGCTCGCATTCAGCAGAATCTCCAGGTAAGCTGAAAAGGAGGAGTTTCAGCAATGCCCTTTTTATGTGAGTAATTGCTATACTGTCCTACAACTTGTAGAGCAGCAAGCTGAGGCACTTGGTTCATACTTGTTCATCAACGTATGCATGCTCTGGGGAGGGAGGGTAAAGATTCTTTTTGAAAACAAAGGATGTGTTTTAAGCAACTCGGTGTGTGAGTGTGTGCAATGTGCACATGCACAGTCTTGTTATCAGAAGGTAAAGAATGTACTTTGTAGAGGTCTAAATGAAAAATCTGTACTTAAATTTTTTTGAGACACAAATTTATTGAAATAGAGAGTCTTCTAATTATGCTCAGTGATTCTTATTTATGAGTAATAGTTGCTATCCTGCAAGTGAGGGCTGGTGATTACTTCTCTAGCAAACTGCCTTTCTAGTGATGCTGAAGGAGTAAGTGTGGTTCACTTCTCCTCTGAAGTAGAGACTTCAGAAATTATTTGGAAACCTGACTTTAAATAATCTTGAGGGATGTTTCTGAATCACCTCCTTGGATCTTTTTTCATAAAGATTGACTGGTTACATACTTGTTCTTAAGTTAGGCGTTGTTTCTGTAACTGTTACTGCCATTAATCCAAATTCTGCTCTGTAGTGTGCTGCTAGAAATCTCAAGAAATTCCCATAGATTCTGCAGTCACTCGAGGTTTAGATCTACATGGAAACAGAATATTTATTGAATGGCCAGTACTTACTGTTAGAAACAGTCCCACTGCTTTCTATCTTAGTGGCAGAGCACTATGCAGATCAAGTGTAGGCTTAGAGCTGGGAGGTGTGTAAACAGTTCAGACTTTAAGCCTTTGCTTTGGTGTTTGTTATGCCTGATGGTAATTTCACATTTATTAGCAGAAAACAAACTGATGGCAACCTATGGTTATTGAGTAAAGCCTCTGGCTTTTGTTCTCAGGTGTTTGATTTCAGCCTTACAGAAGAGGAGATGAGCCACATTGGAAACCTGAATAAGAACTGGCGTTACATTGTGCCAATGATTACGGTAAATTTCTTGTGTTTCTAATAGTTTTCATTATGTGCATATGGCCACCACTTGGGATTTTTACAGTTTTGTTTCTTTAGTGTTCCCATCAGAACTACTTACTTGTAAGAACACTGCATCTTCTTAGGATATCTAAGATGAAACAATGCTTCAACAGTTGGGTTTTCAAAAGCTTATTGAAAACTTTTGTCCTCTATTTTGGACACTGGTGTCTCTCTCTTGAGTTCTCATTACTGATTCCCATGGGTCTTTAAGCCAGAGTCCCATCTTCAAATCTCACCAAACCCCTGCTGATCTGTTCTTAAGTCCAAGCAGACTGAGCTCCATGGCATTCCTCCAGAAGAACTCTTTGTGCCAACTGTCTGCTTTGTACCATAAGCCTCTAAGATCAGTGAAGATTCGGGATGCTGCTGCTTCTCCACATCCATTGTGGAAGCCACATCAGGGAATTTGTCCCCTCCCCTCTGCAGCATTTCCCCCTTTTCAGAATCTGCTGTAATGACCTTTCTCCAATGTAAGGAGTTTGGATTAGGCTGTTGTGTTTTTCTTCCCAAATCCATTAGCTACAGCATCTTTTAGCTCAGTAATTTATTGTGTCACACGAACCTTTACCTTGTGTGCTAGCAGATGCCAGTTTGTTTTTAGAGAAGCCAGTGCCTTGTAAATGTTGAAGTCCTCTTGGTCTTTCTTTCATTATATTAAAGGACCTAAACTTGTTCCTTTTCCCTCACTGCAAAAAAAGAAAATAGTCAATGCCTTGTTGTCTCCCATCTTTATAGTGTTTCTTACTTCTTCTTGTCCTGCTTCTGACTGTACAACAGAAAGCTATTGCCATTCCCTGGTGCATCACTGGCCAGGATATGGCAACTGTAACGAGTTGCTGTAGTTGTGCTATAATGAATCAGAAGTGATTTATCCCTTCTCTGCTATACAGTACACTGCACAGATACAGGAAATCTCAGCAAATTTGGGAGCTGTCAAGCATAACCTGGCCTCGTCAGTGCTTTGCCTGTAAATTATACTTAAGTAGTGGCTGCTGGCTGTAGGAATTCCTTGGGGAAAGCTTCTCGCTAGGATTTATCATTGTGGGTTTTTTGAATACTTGAGAAGATATCAGTGACCAGCCAGAGCTAGAAAAGAGAAGCTGTGAATGTGTGGGGAATGATTGTCTCATATCAACGGCTACATGTTACAGATTTCACTGTTTATTATGCTTACATGAGCCTCAAGGCCACTCTTTTAACTGTATGTGTGCATAAATATAAACACTTACATCCCTGCAGCCAAAATTCTCTCTGTGTTTATGGATCAAGAGTCCGTATACCAAACAACAAGCTTAGCTGCTGATCTGTGTGAATGGGGTAATGACAAGCACGCCTGCTGCTGACAATGTTTCTTTCAAGTGTTTTGCTACTCATGCTACAAACAAAGTTGTTTTGATAATGAAACTGCAAAATACATTAAAACATAGCCTGGCTTGAATGAGCCAGGGATAATTCATGTGCTTTTGTTACCTGGGAGACCTGATCAGATCACAGGGATTCACAAAGGAGAGATGAAATACAGTTCAAAGTGGCAGCCCATCCCGCTTCAGAAAGGGTTGAATGTGATGCAGCTGGGCTTCAAAGATATTGCCATATTGTCAGATAACAAGACAGGAGGAAGCAAGATGAGTAGAGTTAAATCATGGCTCCATAGCTCTAAGGTCTCTAATGGAACTTTGTCTCCTGCCCATCCCTTCTGGGCTTATTGGAAAGAATTCTCATCAACTGTGAATTAAAATTCCTGTCTAACCTTTCATGCCTATCTCCACTATGAATATGACTTAATGTCTGGATTTTGAAGTGTGATATTGCAGTGACATGACAGCTCCTATCATGAGACCGTTCTTCCTTGCTTTACTTCATTGATCCATAGCCACAAGTTCTTATAATTGTGCCACTTTCTTCCTTGTTGTGTATGTTTAAAGCCTGAGGGGAGGCTATGACATTGCATGTAGACAATTAAAGTTGCTTTATACTTTTAACTGTTCATTATCTGAATACAGTTTGGAAGTTACCTTGCACCAGTCTGAAATCCAAACTTTGGAAACATATAATTGGCCAGGGAATATACTTTAGTGAAACTTAGAATGAGTGTCAAGCCAGGAGAGGAGGAGTGTGGTGAGCACATCATGATCTTTTTGATAGTTAGCCACTGTTGACCTGCAGGTGTGTTCATTGCTGATTTACCCCTGCCCCCCGCCTCCTTCTCTCAAATTCCTGGAGCAGACGGGAATCAGTGATGTGAAACATTGCTTCTGGCAGCTATTGTCTTGGCCTGCTGTGAACAAGAATGCCTGCCTGTTCTGTGTGGATAAATATGCAGGGGGACAGAACTGGGAAGGAAAGTGAAGAATATGACTTCTGGGAACATGAGGAAGCTGTTGGCTTTTAAGAGAACTTGAGGAAACCTGAAGCTACTGTGATACTTCTGTCCACAATTTCAAGGATTGGCTTTAGTTGACAGCTTCATTTCAGGTCTATTTTAATTGCAGAATTAGTCAAGTGTTACACCGTAACATCTTCATTCTGTGCTCTGCAGTGCCCCCAGGTGACTCTCATTTCATTTAAACAGCTCATGGCAGGAATTCCAGTCGCTTTGAAATGCAGGTTTTATATTCAAAGCTAATGGGGCATTTGCTAGTGGATACTTGGTTTGAAAGTCCCGTTGATTTCCTCTGTGCCCATAACATTTTGAGTGATTACTACCATCACGTTTATATGTATAAAAATCAAGGATTTCTCTAATACAACTTTTATTGCAGCATTAGTTGTTTAGCGGAAGTTTTAGCTTGGATGATGCTCGCCTGACACATGGGGACATGTGTGCTCTGGGCCAGTGCTGCACCCAGACTTCCCCAAACGTTACAGATGAGGTTTTACCTCAGCTACACGGAAGTTGGGGGTGTTGCAATGGACTTGGTGCAACTAGCAATGCAAGTTGCGCATCTGAATAATTCGAGGTGGGATGTAGGAGCTGAGACTTCTGCATGGCCATGTCTGGTTCTTGGGCCAGGCCAAGCCTCTGGTTATCTGAATATTGGTTTTAGTGCTCCCATTTTACAGCTGGACAAGCTGATCTTCTGTGGCAATGTTCCTAAAAGGAGTTCAGTGACATGATAATGCCTCAGTATATGACCCTGAACAAGCCTCTCAATGTGTTTCATCTTACCCATCTCTAAAACTGGCAACCCAGCAATTCTCTATCATGGAAACACGGACGAAAGCTCCAACTCCAATAAAGTGTTTTGAAGTGTGCATGTTACAACACTTACTCAGTAACAGCTAAAAGGCACAAGGCTTTTAACTATCCTTCGTCTAATTTTTCAAGTCTCTGCAGCTTGAGAGACTCTTGCTCTAGGCTACAGAAGTCTGTCTTTTCTTTCAGGAAAGGCTAAGAGGATTTGAGAGTAGAGGACAGAGCTCTTGTTTAGCTGACAAATGTACTCCCAGATGTTCTGGATACACAGGTTTAGAAATCTAAATAATGGAGAAACTGAGAGTAAGAATGGATTTTATCTTTCTGACTTGAGTCTGTCTTGTTTATTTCACAGGTGGATGGAAAGCTAGTAGCCAGAGATGCTGGACACCCTCACTACCCCTTCAATGACCCCTATTAACTACTGGAAAATAAGTTGTTAAAGTTCGTTCCCTTCCACAAAGTAATTGTTGCCACAATTTGTCAAAAGCACTGTCTAAATTAAGACCTTCCTTGCCAAGTAGGTTTTCCTACAATGTACTACTTCTAATCGACCTCCTGCCTGGAGATCCTGTAGCTTCTGTGCCAGAGTTTGTGGATTTATTACAATGACTGCAAGCTGGCTCCTGGAAGCATCAGATCTTTTGGAGATTAGATAAAGAGTGATGGAGTCTAAGTCAAGTTCCAAGCAGAGCGTTATCAGACTAGGGCATTACTTTGGGTAATTACTTTGGCCACGACTGTGAAACGGTTTTGAAAACTTCAGTTACTACCATGAGGGGAAAAAAAGAAGGATGAAGGCATGAAAGTTTTTTAAGGCTAAAGAATTGCTCAGCCATCAACTTTGATATCTTTATTAACAATTTTTTACACAGGGAATAAAGTGAAATGTGCTACAGTTGCTCTATGTCCATATACCATTAATTAAAACCCAAGTAATCAGCCATGCCCAGTGCTTTTATCCACTTCATAGTACTTGTGGGACCTAGAATTCTCAATTTTCTCTTTCTTTTAATTTGCCTGTGGCTTTAAGCAGAATAAAAGCACACCCTGGAGCAGGCCTTCAGGGCAGTCTTCTCTCTTGATTGTCACAGTGCAGGGTTTCAGCTCTGACAGCAGCTCTGATCCTATCACAAAAGCCACAACAGCTTTTCAGCAAGTCTTGTAGAAAATCATCCTGCTTTTCCCATGAAGTTGTCCAGTGTTTCTTTACCAAAGATGCCCATTTTGAGTTCTGGAAGGTCACAAAATTAGTTCCTTATTGTACAGTAACACCAAAGACCTTTCAGAGCTCCCTCTGCTTTAATGTTCCATTTTTGGCTGCTGCCAAAAAAAGAAGTCTTTGGTTGATGCTTAGGAGAGCTGCTCTTGTCTCCTGCTGCACTGCTGACCTGCAGGTAACTCAGGGTGAGTCATTTGCCTTTTGTGCCTGTTTTCCTACTGCCATGTCTCTGTGTTCCCCCAGGCATGGACTAATTTGCTGAGTGCTGCTGCACCCTTGGACTGGAACTCCAGCTCTAAGCACAGTTTTCTTTTGTTTCAGTCTCCTAATGAATTGCCTGGTCCTCTGAGCACGAAGGGCATGAGGTGTTAGTACCTACCTGTGCTCTGGTGGTGACACTTTCTGTGGCCTTAGCAACACCAACACTTTATTTTGGTCCTCTCTACCTGTTAAATAGGAATAACTTTTTCCCATAGTAGTAGCAAAAAATAGTCTTGTGTATCAAATAGTTCAAAAGTTAAAGAATTAGACACTTTAATTTGAATAACCTGATGTGCAATAGGCATATAGCAGATCTATGTATTCACTGTGAGAGTAATGCCTTCTCAGGTCATTCCTGCCCTGGGCCTCACAGTGTACAGCTGAACTGCAAAAAAAAGTGACACCCATTCATCACTCCTTGTAAACCGCAGGCAAAATGTCAGGAACTCCTGTTCCTTTGTAAAATGTTTCCTAATTCCTGATGAATTTGCCTCAGTGGAGGAAGCCATTGCACCTCATTTAGGGTTCTGTAGTAGACTGCATGTTCTCCTAAGGAAAATTAAATTCCTGTTGTTTTTTTTAAATTGTTCTAATTAAACACGATGACTTTGAATACGGTTCTTGTTGCAATCGTTAGGGAAGCAGTTGTACTTTGAAGGCACTCTGAAGACTGCAGTCATCCTGCCAAGGACAGTGGCTTTTCTCGCTTGTTTCACTTGCATGTTTGCTTGTTTAAATAAATTCTGTACTCATTGTATGACTTTGAGACTTTTTCCCCCCCCCCCACCTTACCTCAAAGCCCCAGTTAACTTTCTCTAGTTATTTCCCTGAGTAAGAGTACCTAACTGGGCTGGGAGAATTCCCAAGAAAAGCAGATGAATGCTGTAGCTCTGTGAACCCCACACCTCCCAGCTCTGTTCCTGCAGGGAGGGACATAGCGGCGTCGAAGCTGGAGAACTTTTACCTTGAAATAGCAGAGCCTGGAGGTCTCGGTGCTGGGCTGTGCTGTGACAGGGCAGCGGCCATGTCAGCCCTGCCTGCTCGTGTACGTGTGCCGGAGGGAGCCGAACATCGGTGTGAGCTGGGCGGAAGCCCGGAGCCTGCTCGCCTGGAAGAGGCTGAGGGCGGATGCAGAGCCCGGGCCGGGGCGCCAGAGCCTCCCGGGCCCCCAGGCTGGGGCTGAGGGACTCCCACAGCCGGGCTGTGAGAGAGCGGGACTGCACCTCCCGGCATGCCCCGCGGGACCCAGCCTCCCTTGCCGGCACTACACTTCCCAGCGCACCCCGCGCGGTGGCGCCCCCGGCGTCCTGCGGCGGGGCGGGCGCACAGCGTGCCGGGAGCGGTAGTCCTCCCGTGGCGCGCGCGCGCCGCCAGGCGGGCCGGGGCGTGTCCTCGGGGGTATATAGCGAGCCGGAGGGGCAGGGGGCTGCACTCTGCCGCCGCCGCCCCTCACTCCAGCAGCTTCTATGCAATCCTCGGCCGTCGCCGCTCCCCCCTGCGTTGAGCCCACGGCGGCCTCCCAGACTAGGTAGGGGCGCGCCGGCTGGGCCCGGCGCAGGGGATTTCGGGTG
>WEKY01048306.1:200943-223182 GCA_013390045.1 Picathartes gymnocephalus | reverse complement strand
CCTCGCCGGTTGTGGTCCCTGCCTCCGCCGCCCCCCCTACCCCCCCCGCCGGCGGTGGTACGTGCCGCCGCCCCGCTCCTCCGGCGCCAGCTGGGCCCGCGCGGCTCGCGCGGAGCCACCACGTGACCGCTGCGCGGCCGCCGCCATCTTTGTTGGGGGCAGCCGACGCCGCAGGGCGGGCTGGGGGAGGCGTCACGTGACCGGCGGCCCGTGAGGAGCCGCCGCCGGGGTTTGGCGCCAAGGGCGGGGGGCGGGGCTGGCGAAAGGCGGGAAAGGCCCCATTGTCTGCGCGGGACCGGCCGGGCAGGGCCTGACACAGCCCCTCACACCCTCCCTTCGGACAATAAACACCACGCTGAGGAGCCTGAGCCCACTCTGGGTGGATGGCCCTCTAATCCAGGGCTCCCGGCTCTGGTTTCGCACCCCCGACAGCTCAGCTCATGCCGTGAAATCGCCGGCCGGTTCTAAATGTGAATAAATAAACGTTTGATTTTCTGTTTGCAGGATGGAAGAGGAACTGGCAGCTCCTTCCACATCCACAGACAAGACAGACAGGTGAGATGGGAGTTGCAACTGTCAGTTATCAAATAACACAAAATCCCAGAGTTACTGAGTGAAACACAAAAGTCACCCTTCAAATCGGTTCTTAGACTTGGCGTTTAATTCACGTGCGTGTTGTAGGTGCTGAAAACTTGTGCTCATCAGTGGTTTGCAGAAAGGTAGTGCAGCAAAGCTATTTCAAAGACTGATACATACACAAATACCAGCTAGCCTTAAAGTTGTTGGGTTTTGAATTAGTGCTGGAGAGGCACAAGTATGCATCTGGCATGTGATAGATGGTATTCCTCTGTGGGCAGCTCCTCTTGTCCCAGTCTGAGATGTTGGGCTGGACTTTCTGGAAATGAAGCTATGCAAGATGCACTGAATTGAAACCGCCACTTGCATCTGTCATTCTTCTCAGATGCACTGTGCTGTGCTATGAAAAGTTTTAACTTGGGTTTATTCTTCTTTTTGATTTAGCATCGGAGTCTGAAACACTGATGCTCCATGGTGTGTTCGTGTGCAGCTCCTAAAGTATATTCTTTAGCAACTTTATTATAGCAGATTCTGATACTTGCAGTGACTGGATAAAATTGCCTGTCTTCCCTTGGTTTTTGGAACTATCAGTTGTTCCAGATTTACACAAACGAAACCAAACAAATCCCACCTACCCTGGTAATTCCAACCACTGTAATGTATGCAACTCACTATTCCATAAAGCAGACTGGGTTTTGAAAGCTGAAATTCCTGTGAAAACTAACAGAATCCTGCATTTGATTTATTTCCCCTTCCTTCAGTATGGATGTGGACGGTGAATCAAAGAAACTATTGGGTTTGGGACAGAAGCACTTGGTAATGGGAAATATTCCAGCTGCTGTGAACGCGTTCCAGGAAGCTGCGAGCTTACTGTGAGTAGTAGAATGTTTTGTGTGTTTTTGTTGGGCTCGGGCTTCAGCTTGGCTGTTCTGATGTGGATTGTGCAAGAAATATTGGGATTTTTAAGTAACATGTTTATAATTTATAATGCAATTGAAGAGAGGACAAACTATTTAAAGGCACCCAAGAGTTGGACAGTGCTGTAGTTGGTGTGCAGTTTAGATGGCTTTTGTGACAGGCATTAGCAGCACCGTTCCCTAAGGAGGGGAAAGGGATTTAATAGTTTATTATGCAAGTGTGTTTTCTAGTAACTTGTTCACTAGTTTTGATCAGTCTCTGAGAACAGTACTTCTTGGGTTATAGATTGATTTCCTTAGTTGGGTGTTTAAAAGCTATATCTAACTGAGAGAAGCATTTGTTATTTGTTTAAAGCAATGGGAGATGAGCCAAGAGAGTGATCCTTTTGTCCAGGAATATTCCATGTTCAATTTCACATATCCAAATCTAAAGTAGGCACAAGCAAATAATTCTTTATTATTTTTGTAGGGGTAAAAAGTATGGTGAGACAGCGGATGAGTGTGCAGAAGCTTTTTTTTATTATGGAAAATCTCTCCTGGAGTTGGCAAGGTATGGTGACAATTTGTCATTTGGTGAAGAGTGTATGTAGTGTTACAGGATTTCACCCCCTTATGGACATGATTGCGCTGGGTGGGGTGGGCTGTGGCATTGAGCTTGTGCAGTTCAAATGATGGTATTAAAAGATCCAAAGGATAACAAACTCCTGTTCCCTTTAGAATGGAAAATGGTGTGCTGGGAAATGCCTTAGAAGGGGTGCAGGTGGAAGAGGAAGGAGAAAAAGCAGAAGATGACTCTGCATTGCCAGCTGCTGATGGTATGTAAAGCTACCTGCCCTGCCATGGAGGCACCAGGCTGTTTTCTTGTTGGAATGATCCAAGTTTAGTCCATTGGTATCTTGGGTAGCCTGAATCATTCTGTTGAAACTCTTGGCAGTCTGAATGGACTCTGTTTCTGTTCGGTTTTTTTTCAGTCTTGCTTAAAGATGAGCAAAACCTGTAAAACATCTGCAAGGAGCTGGTCACTGAAAGCATGTGTAAAGGGTCACCAGGTGTCTGTGTCCTGAAACACTGCGTTCAAACTTGCTTTCTTAAGCTTCACCGCTGACTCCAACTGCTTTGTAACCTTGTAGCAGTACAGTGTGTGTAGTCCCACAGGTCAGAGTCGCTGTAAAAAGTCCCAGGAACAGTGGCTATTTTATACTGCCCGCAGCTGGAAAGGATACAGGAATTCCTGTCTATCCAGCCTGTTAAAGCACTGGCATCTCTTGCTTAGCTGTGACTAAAATTGCTGCACAACTGCACACTGCTTGAGCGGCCGCTTGCAATGCTGCAGTCTGGGGAAGGGGAAGGGACTTGATTAGATCAAGTGGCTATGCTGGTTGTCTCCTAATTCCTTGTACTTGGAAAATGAAGCTTTTAGGAATGTCATCCAACTTGGTAACAAACCAACACACTGGAGGGTCTTGAGGGTGGTGTTGTCAGTGCCCGTTAATGTCTTTATCACTAAACTCGAAGAAATGTTTATGCTTCCTCAATCATGTAGAAGAAGCAAGGGAGGAGTTGAGAGAGCAGGTTTATAACGCCATGGGGGAAAAGGAAGAGGCCAAAAAGTCCACAGAAGAGTCTCCAGTAATACCTGAAAAGGAAATCAAAGAAGAGGATGTTGAAATGAAAGAGATAACAGAAGAAAAACCCAAAGAAGCAGCTGCTGACAAGGATGCAAAGCTTGAAGAGGCTGAAGAGACGACTGAGATTTCTGTGGGAAAAGAAGAAACTTCAGAAGAGCAGAAGAAGCAGGTGCCTGTAGAAAAAGAGGCTGTGAAAGAGCAGGCAGCTGTGGAAGAGAAGGAGGTAGAAAAAGAGCAGAAGAAAGTGCCTGAGGACAAGGTAGAGAAGGCAGCTGAAGAGAAGGAGAGAATGACAGAAGAGTCAAACAAGGAGGCAAAGGCAGCTGGGGAAGAGGCTGAAGCAGAAGTGACTGTGGAAGAGAAGGGAGAGGCGGGAGAACAGGCAGCAGAAGCAACAGAAAAAGAGCCAGCTGTGGAGAAGGGAGAGGCTGTAGAAGCACAGGCAGAGACAGCTGTGGAAGAGAAGGCAGAAGCACAGACAGCAGCAGCTGTGGAACAGAAAGAAGTTGCAGAAGGGGGAGCAGAGGTGGCTGAACAGAAGGCAGAAGAGAAACAAGAACCAGTAGAGACAGTTACAGAAGAGAAACCCGGTGAATCTAAAGAGACAGAGTCTTCAAAGGAACCTGTGCCCACAGAGGGCAAAGAGCCACCTAATGACACAGAAGAAAAGGCTGAAGTTGCTGCTAAGGTAGAGAAAGAGGAAAAGAAAGATGATCTGATGGAAGAAGGTGAAGGTGCTAAGGTAGAAAAAGAAGAGAAAGCTGACCTGATGGAAGAGGAAGAAGGTAACACTGAGAGGAGAAAAGTACTTGTGGGTGGATGACTTGATGGATTTGGCTAACAAGGGGTAAAAAGTGTTCCATTCAGAATTTTCTGTTTGCCTTAGAATAAGGAAAAGGCACCGTAAAGGGGCTCTTGAAGGACTTTACATCCAAGTAAAGTTTCAAGGAACAGTGAATAGTCTCAGTTTCTCTAGACTAACGCTTAACTAACTGCAAAGCCAGTCTTACTTGAAAGCAAACTGACAGCCCTGTGAAATGTGTAAGTAATGGCTAGGCTGGTGGAGAATACTGAATGGATGTTCACTTGCATGCATCTGGGTGTATTGCACTAACCTTCACATAACTTGAAGCACAAATTGCCTCTGGTTATAGCTGTGTTTTATTTTAAAATGGTGGTGAAAAAACAAGAACAGCTGAACATAAAAAGTAGTAAATTTACTTTTGGTGGAGGAAAGGAATTCTTTGTTTGAGTCTTTCTGGTCATTGCTAGTGAGAATTTAGTTGGAAAATCTAAACTTGATTTGCTGAAAGCTTGTTGCTGCTCTAGTACAGTCTTCTGGCTGTCTAGCTTCTGCCTTTCTGCTTCCCGGCTTTATTAGAGCTGTTTCCAGGGCTCTGTTGAAGTAAGCCTTGCACCCTTTGCTGCAATAGTACTTTGTGGCCTTAGTGGGCCTGTGCCTTGTATTGCACAAGTTAATTGATGAACTGTAATTGCTACTTTGCTTGTTAGTAATTCATCTTCACAGACAGTGCCTTACTTCAGGAGTGGCAAATGTTCAGACTAAACAGTTCTGGACCCTGGAAGGATTTGTTCTGCTAAGCATAGTGAACACTCACAGGTGGAGCAGTGGCCTAACAGGGTGTCTGTGTGGAGAGAGGATGACTGAAAATAAACTGAGTAGTTACCTGCTCCTCACCCTCAGTGCTGAAAGGCTGCTTATGCACACATACTGCTGCTTTTTGCCCCAAGTCTGGTAGTGTGAGGAGCCTCTTGAACATCCTGGTCTGGTGCTGTGTCATTCCACACTCCTCCCACTAAAATTTTAGCGTCCTGACATCTCTTGTTTTACCTTTATACGGGGTTTACCTTTATACAGGTTTAGCCCTCTCAGTGGTAGTAGGTGTGTGCTTTTTTGGGAGTTAGACTAGTGAGTTCACAGGCTCTCTAGTCCCCACTCAATCAAGCTCCTGTTCTGGAATTAGTCAGAGGTTGTGATACAGAAATTATGTGTGTGACTTAAGCCTGCAGACCAGCCAGTGCTGTGAAGTTATTAGCCATATTCCTTCACTGCACGTTTTCCCAAAATGTCTTCTGTTGGTAGAACAGATGATGTGATGCTCCTGCACAGTGTCAAAAGTCAAATTAGTACTACACAAGAGGAGGTTCGTTAACATTGACCCTTAAATGCTGACATGAGGATCATGAACTCAGACTAATTTGTGTGCAGCTTGGCAGCTATCTCGCTGAAAATACTTGTTTTCTGTAGCATGAAGTTCAGCAGCTGGCCAGTGTGTCTAGGGCTGCTCAGGATCTTGTGGCTTCAGTGGGAGCTCACAACAGATTTGTGAGAACTAAATTCTATGTAAGTTTCTGTTGTAGATTGAAAGAAGTTGAACTTACTGACTACTTTAGTCTACAGTGTTGAATGGTTTCAGCAAGATGGCTGCTGATGCTGCGCATTTAATGTATCTGCTCTTCTTACACCACACCTCTAACCTGTCACTGGAAGGATAAGGGTTGGATATAACATATTCTGCCTGGCTCCTCATCGAGCAAGCACAGTAACAAGAAGTGTGCTCATCCATCTACTTGCCTTCTAGAAACAGAAGAATCTGAAGAGGAAGATAAAGAAAATGATAAAGCTGAAGATGATAAGGAAAATGAATTGACAGTGGAAGACAAGGTGAGGTTGCTGAGATCTGACACCAGTGCTCATGGAAGGGTGCGCATTAGGCCTAAATATCATGTTGATGTCCTTCTAAAAGGTGATTTGTGTTTCATTTAGTTCTGTGTAGGAAAATACTTCTGAAAGCCAATATTGCCTAGGAATGGCCAGTGTTAGGCCTAGTGTGCATTGTAGCATCTTGTTCAGCTGTGTCTGTAAACTTGAGTTTGTTCAGCTGCTCTGACAAAAATGCTTGTGGTGTGCTGAGCTAACATGGGCTGGTGGTGCAGGGGCAGGCAGGGAGAGCTGCTCCAGCCTGTCACTGGAGTTACTTGGAACAGTTAATTCTCACTTGTCTTGTTGTTTTACTGTACATGTTGAATGCTCCTGGTCCAATAAGCTGTGATTAGGATGGAAATTCTTTGAGAAGTGTGGTGCTCCTCTAACCTGAGATGTACACTGATGTAGCAGTCAAAATGCCTGGAAAAATCTGCTGCCTCATACACTGGCGCTAAGCACTCGAGATAACTGTCCCTTTCTCAGACTATTCTAACAAAGCTCAAAGGTTCATTAAAAAACTTGATTTGGTTCATCTAAAGAGCACTTTAATGAAGATGTTGCTCTTGGGATAATACTGGTGCTTGGTGTACTTTTACTTCTGGAAAAAAATTAAAGCATATCACAAAACAATGTGAGTTCATGTTCCGTTGAAACATCCTTACTCCGGGCAAAGTCTTGGTTGATGCAGTAACCTCTTCTGCATATTTTTTCTTTACTTTTTTTTTTTTTCTTCTAGTGGTAAAATGTTTACCTCTTGCAGAAACAGATTGCTTGATAACACTGGTTAGGAATTTAGTGGTGTGATCTATGACCAAGTCACTTAATCTCTCATGTACTTCTGGTCTTTACAGGAAAGTGAGGAGGATGAAATTGGCAATCTTGAGCTAGCCTGGGACATGCTGGAGTTAGCGAAAGTAATTTACAAGAGGTAAAGTTCTAATTTGGGTATATGCCACAGAAACTCAGTGTAAATTGGAGGGTAACGTATCCAGTTAGTGAACGTGGCATGCTCTGATCAGGATTTGAAACCTACTTTTTCCTTCTTGCTGTAGACAGGAAACAAAAGAAGCTCAGCTCCATGCGGCTCAGGCTCATCTGAAGTTAGGAGAAGTTAGCATAGAATCTGGTAAGCGATGTTAATTCTCATGTGCAAAGTATTTGGTTCTATTTTCTGTCACTGGGTTTTGTAGTTTAAAATGAGCAGGTGTGGGTTCGGGCTGTCAGGATGAGAACAGGTTAGACTGATCATGATAGTTGCAGCCATATGAGAAGCTCTTGAATTCATGGTTGGTGCCTTAAATAGGATAGTCTGTGCTTTTGCAGAGCAGTGGAAAAAAAGGTTTGAGTAAGAAGTAATGTGTTGCCAGATCAAAACCAGCTTTGTTTTCTGAAGTGACCAAACCTTGCTTATGAACTTGAGAGACTTATTGAAATTGTCAATGAGCTTAATTAATAGGAGGTGTCAGTACCATGCCACTGTCAGAACATAAAGATTGCAAATGAAAAATAGTTGACTCCCTTAGACCTTTGCAAATCTTAGGCTGTAGTCAGGAAAGACTCTCTTGTGTTACACAGCAAAAAAAAAAAAGAGTGGGAAGCAAGCCCCAGGTTTTTGCCTCGTAATGTCTTGCTTGCTTTTCATTTAAAAACATATATTAATCTTGTTAAATTCAAATGTAGTCTTTTCTCTGGGGCAGGCATTGGAAATAATGCAACAGGTTTCTGGGCCAGGGCTACAGAACAAGGGTTGTGTCTTATGTCACTAGAGCACATTTAGGGGAGAGCTTGGCAGGGGACAGTCCTTTGCTCCAGATATGTGTTGCAGTTGTGACCAGTTAAAGCAGGTAAAGCAGGAGGATTTGGTACCTGCTTAAACTTGGCTGCTCAGTTTTCTGTGCTGAGATCAGACAAAGCACTCGTGAGAGAACCACAGAAGCTGGCCTAGACAGTCTCTCTCAGGGGAGGCAG
Organism: Picathartes gymnocephalus; assembly: GCA_013390045.1. Classification (NCBI taxonomy): domain Eukaryota; kingdom Metazoa; phylum Chordata; class Aves; order Passeriformes; family Picathartidae; genus Picathartes; species Picathartes gymnocephalus. The sequence goes on along the minus strand of WEKY01048306.1, from coordinate 215,365 downwards.
AGTTGTCACTTGATGGTCTGAAAGCAGCCCAGCACTGCTGTGTTCAGTGGTGGTTCTGTTTGCACACTGTATAATGTGTAACAAAACAGAGTAACTGAAACAGGATTTAGATTGTGCTGCTGTGGATAATTACTGATGTTTGTAAAGACCTTGGGGCTTTCTCCTGTAGAAAACTACACGCAGGCAATAGAGGAGTTCCAGGCCTGCCTGGCCCTGCAGCAGAAGTACCTGGAGGCTCATGACCGGCTGCTGGCTGAGAGCCACTACCAGCTGGCTCTGGCCTACCACTACAACAGTGACTTCGACGAGGCTGTGCTGCAGTTTGGGAAGTCCATGGAGGTCATAGACAAGAGACTGGGTATGTGGAATTCCGAAGCTGCTAGTTTTCACAAGTGAGTTTTCATAAAGCAAAGTAGTGAGGTGTGCTCATTGCTGTGTCCTGTATTATCTGAAAGCGGTGACAGACTACACCAAAGGCAGAATTGTTAAAACAGTTAGCAGATAGTTGCCTCTGGATGTTGGTAACTGGACAATTACTTTGTCTTGAGGTGTTTTGCCCTGATAACTGTTTCACCCCAGCAATACTGACTGAACGAATAAAGAAGGCAGACACTGGGTCCCCCGAGGATGAGAAGGAGATTGAAGAACTGAAGGGATTGCTTCCTGAAATTAAAGAGAAGATAGAAGATTCAAAGGAGTCACAGAAGAGTGCAAAAGTAGCTGAGCTGGGACTGAAAGCAACTCTGGTGAGTGTGCCCTGGGGTTTCCTTTTGAGCCAAGCCTTCTTCCAGTGGAACTTTAAGTAAATCAGTAATGGGAGGAGCTCAGACTTGATCAGGGGCTGGTGGTTGCTCACAGGTCTTACCAGATTGTGGTTGTTGGAAGAAAACAGAGGCAGCTGACATCTAAAGAGGATATTCACTAAGAGCCCTAATACTAATTATTCCAAACTAAACGGGAATTTGATAGGCTTCTGTGGCATGTAATGTATCAGGGCTGGAAATGATGGGTGAGGCAAATGTGGAGTGCACATTGCATCCATGCTGTGGAAGTGCAGAATCCAGTGCTGGGATATGAAGGACTTGGGCTTTCTGTATCTTACTAAGTTCACATGTATGGTCTGCCACAGTCTGTTTTTTTCTGTTTTTCTTAAGGTTGGAACTACGTCTGGCTTTGCACAAAGTGAAGACAGTGGTTCTGTTTCCACAGTAAGTTAATCTAAAATTAATGTTAATTCTCATCTGCTCTAAGGAATATTGGTTGCATTTGCTCATGTGTCAATGTCTGTCTTGTAACAGATTCCAGTAAGGAAAGCAGCTGATGGTGCATCTCAGTGTGTAACAGACATCTCTCATCTAGTCAGGAAAAAGGTGCGTCCAGAAATGACTTGTTAAACAAATAGTTTGTTGAAGTACCACTGGCTTGGTCTGTGTAATTGGATTTGTCTTAAAAGTTTTTTTTCTTAACTTAGTTGTATAATGGGAAAATACTACAGAAGTAAAACCAGTAGTGTATGAAATTCCTTTCCACTGGGAATCATCTGGCCTCCAGGAGACCATTCTTGGTGGTTCAGCCTGACCCACACTCATGTAAATCTGACCCAGTTGTGTAGCTTCTGCAGGTGTTCCCTGAACAAGAGCTTCCTCTGCTGAGGGACCTTCAAGAGTAGCAGGGTCACCTGCAGATCCCAAGGAAAAGGCAGGCAACCAGGCTGGGCTGGGTTCCCTTCTTTCCAAAGGGAAATGGGGACTTGGATTTAATAAATAGTAAAGCCACAATGGTGGTAATGATAAACTGCCTCTTAAAGAGATCAGGTATTGAGCACTTGGTTCCTTTAAGTCTTATTTTTTCTCTAGAAGTGTTTGCTGATAAAAACGAAGATCTTACAGGGGATACTCTCAGTTTTATGTTGCCTCTGTTCCATTGGCCTGTCAGCTCAGGTGTACCTGGAGTGATGCAGAGCTGCTTTAGGTGATTTCAAATGCTGTAGATGTCTTAAGTCTACCCTGGAACTGTTACGGGGCAGTGGTTGCACCTCTCCTTGCCAGACTATCACTAAGGATAATTCACCTCTGGGGATCCTGGCACCCAAACAGTGTCACTGCCGTTGAGACTTCAGTGCCAGAGCCTCAAAGCTCTGGTTAAACCCCAACATTGGGGAGTCTGTCCTGAGCCTGGCAAGCAGAGGTTGGGTAGATGATGTGCAATGACATCTAATGCTAAATTTCTCAAAAATATTTAAACTTTGATTTGTACTTAGTGGAGATTATAAACAATTTTGTCTTCAGAGGAAACCAGAGGAAGAGACTCATCAGGGAGACAATGAAGCCAAGAAATCTAAACCAGAACCAGCTGTCAATGGTGGTGGTGGGGACACTGTCCCCAGTGGAAATGAGGTTGCGGAAAAAATGGAAGAGGAGGTGGGCAGCTGAGCCAGAAGTCTGGGCTGTGCTTTTTATTTTATTTCCCCCCCTCTCTGTTCAGGGATGGTTTTGTGCCTGATAGATGTCCTGGTTTTATTGCCTGCTGTCCTTCACAAGGTTTCCCAGATGAGCTGGAAGAATATTCCCAGTGGGCAGGATGCATGTTGTACTGTGGTGCTGACCCTGTGTGGGCTTAACAGACCCAGCTGTGGAGCCTTGTCACCTGTGGGGTGGGACAGAGACAGGTTCTGGGTGGGGTTTTTTTTGCTGGCCTCAACTCCAGCACAGGGTCTTCCCTCAATTTTTAATGTTCCTGGGTTTTACTACTTTACCCCCTCTGGGCTGCACTTGTTACTGTCAATACTTTAGGGTAGTGTTGGGCTCTGGAGACCAGCAAAGCTCACATAGTCAGTTAAATGTTCAAATTACAGAACCCTTGGGCTGCTGCATGAGTTGGTGCTGTAAGACTGTCTTGTCTTAAAAAAACAAACCCTTATCTTCTCTTTTAGACAGAGAAAAGGCCACAAGCAGAATCAGGGGCTGCAGTTGAAAGCACAGTATGATAATTCTTTAACCTTGGACACTCCTCTCCTTATAAGGAAAATGGTTTTGTATATAGTGTATTTTTTCACTTTTTGGCAACTTTTGTATGACTTCAATAAAGATTGTAAGCAAATGGTCCCTGTCTTGACCTTCCTCCTGTGTCAGGTTCCAGCCTCTGCTCCTGACCATTCCCCTGGGCTGCAGCTCTCAGCTCTGGTCCCCTGCTGGGCTCATGCTCCCTTTAGCTTCCGCATTTCCACCCACATCTGCCTCCTGAGGCAGGAGCAGAGATTTGCGTGGGCCAGGCAGGCCTGGCTGCTGCAGGATAGAAAAGCATTGCATGAAATTCACTGTCTTGTCCAGGGATCTGACCTTCTTTCCTTCTGCTGGGGCTTTGTCACAGCTGGGGCTGTGTTCTGTTCGTTCGAGGCTGAGCCTGAAGTTGGGTTCTGGTAGTGCCTCTCTTCAGCTTTGAGCAGCCTAAAGATGGTGAGATAGGCTGATAAAGAAAGAGCTTTGTAACATCCTAGGCCTTGTTGCTGTGTATTTCTAGCTCTGCTCAACGTCCACTCTGCACCCAGGAGAGGGGTACAGGAGCAGGTACTGATGGTTTGAGGCAGGGCAGGGCTGTCCCCTGAGCCAGCCTGAGTGCCCAGGTGGGGCCGGGACCCTGCCCTGAGCTGTGCGTGTGTATAAAAAAAGGCCAAGTGAAGAGCAATGGGCTGAAGCTGTTTATTAAACACATAGCACAGTGCCTGTGATGCTTTGGAAAGCTCGTTTTGGCTTTTGGTGGTTTTGCTGTGTGTGCCTTGGGGTAGGCTTTTCCTACAGAGGGCTGGATGTGGGGATGTGCCTGAGGGAGAGGAATTTATTGTTCCTCTCTGTGCCCTCTCCCTGTCCCCAAACCACCATTGTCAGCAGTGTGACACTGGCTGTGGGCTCAGTCCTGAGGTGGAGGCTGCTGAGCTGTCTAACTCAGTTTGCTCCTGGCTTAGGGCATTGCCTGATGCTGCCTGTCCCTTTCCTGCTGCAAGCCCCAGAGCCTCTTTGGTCCCAGCAGTGATCCTGTACACTTCCACCCACGCCGCAGCACTGTGGGGTCCTGGTACCAACTGCACAACTCTGCAGCTTGAACGCAGGGTTTGCCATCCCTTCATCACCCTACCAGTTATTAATGCTCCAATTTACCGTGCCAGGGTGGTGAGGGCAGGGCAGTCCAGTGGGGCCACAGCCCATTCCTTCCTCACCTTCGGGGAGCCCTGGGTTGTGCCAGGGGCTCCTGAGCAGGAGGAGGGTCCTCCAAGGCCACAAAGGGGGTGAGGGGGAGGCCGGGGGGCACATGGGCTGTGGGCCTGCCAGGCCCCAGTGCTGGCCTTGGGGGTTCCTGGAAAAGGAAAAAAGTGATGATAAGGGGAGGAGGGTCCTGGCAGGGTGGGAGTTGCCTGGCCATCCGTTCCCACGTGGCACTGGATGTGCAGAGCAAATCACACCCCTGGTCCAGCACTGGTGGGGACTCACCTGCCCCAGTGGTCCTATCCCCAAGTGCAGCAAAGGGAGCAGTTCCCAAATGTCCCCCCATCATCCCATCCCCGTTGGCAGCCCACTCCCATCTCCCCTCTCCCCTCCTTGGAGAGCTGGAAATCGCCCTTGGCTGAGGCTCTTACCGTAAAACGTTCAAGCACAACCAGGGCTGGTGGCAGTGGGGGGGCTATGGGGGGTGGGAGGACGGGAGCCTGCAGCCATGGTCTCGTTTGCTCTGCATGGCATCGCAGCATTCCCACCTCTGCCTGGAGCTGGGCCAGTTCTTCCGTGTGCCGCTGGGCTGCCTGCGAGCCTGGGCGACAGGATTTGGTCACCGTGGTGTTTACAGCAGCCATTTCCCCGGCACTTCACCAGGCCTGCGTTCAGGGCCCCAGGGGCTGGGACCCTCCCTGCTCCCTGCACAGAGCCCACCCCGAGCTGCAGCCCCGCCTACACTTGCCCATATTTCCAGGAGCCGTGTCCAGCCCATGGCTCTGATGCTACAACCCCAGAAGCAGCCGCGGGCTCTGGGGTGCAGATGGGGGACCTATCACCTACCAGCGTTTGCTCTCCTCTCCCTTTTGACCTTCAGTGCCAAGAGTTCATCTTCCAGACGCCGGTTCTCCAGCTCCACGGCCAGCAGTGCCGCATCCAGACCGTGTGTGCCAGTGCCGGCGGGCTCTGCCGGCACAGCCGGGGCTGCCTCAGTGGCTGTGGGGCCACGCTCGCTGTGGGGGGACAGGCCTGGGCCCGGTGTTGGCGCTTACCCATCCGCCTGCCCCTGTGCAGCCCCGCGGTTCCTTTCTCCAGCACCGTGGCCTCCAGCTGGAGGTGGAGAAGCTGGTCCAGGATGGCCGGGTCCTGTCCCCCGGAGCGCAGGTAGGAGAGCCGCAGTGCCCTGCCGGAGCCCCGGATCAGCCATCGCCAGGGCTCGGCCGGGTGCTCCGCTCGGAGCCGCCACCGCCCACAGTCCCTCACCTGGCCTCGGCCGCCAGAGGCCCCGCGGGCGGCAGGAGGGTGTCGAGGCGGAGGGTGGCCCTGGGGAGGAGAAGGGCAAATAGGGGCTGAGGGGTCCAACGGGCCCCTTGATGGAGAGCACCCCACAGGACCAGCGCTCACCTGTGCTCCGCTGTTCGGACCTGTCCAGCCTGGCTCCGCGGGACCTGGCTCGGCTCCGGCTCCCGCTGCTCGGGCTGGGGCTCCAGGGGTGCCCCGGCCCCCAGTGCCGCCAGCCGCCGGCACAGCCCTGCAGGACGGTGAGGGGTCGGGGGACTCAGCAAGGCCCTCACAGCCCCGCTTTCGGCGGGTTACTGCATCCCACACGTGCCTCCCCATCGCCCCAAAACCGCTGCCAGCGCATACCCTCTCTCTGCCCCTCCAGCTGCTGGGTCCTGGCCCGGATCTCGGCCACCCGGCGTTCGTGGGCTTCCAGCAGCTCCTGCGGCGGCTGCCGGTGCCTCTGCGGTGGGAGCGGCTGCCGGGGGGGCTCTCCCTGCGGCACGCGGGGTTCACCGGGAAGGAGGGGCTGGACCTCCAGCCCTGGGGAGCCGTAGGGCTGCTCATGCCAACCCTGGGATTCGGGATTCACCGTACCTCCACTGTCAGCCTCCTGGAAGTGGGATCGGCCGTGCGGAGCAGGGCCCTCTCACGGGGGGTGAGCACATCCCCCAGGGGAGCTCCCCGCGCTCTGCCCTGTCCCCGCACAGCTGGTGGGACCTCATGAAGCACAAAGTGATGGCGTGGCTTAGCGTCGCCCATATTTTGGGACACCCCAACCTTGCAGACACAAAGGGAAGAAAAAGGTGACACCCACCCCGCCCTCCTTAGTAATACACTTTTCTGTCTTTGACAAAATAAGAGCCTGTGTGGTGCAGCGATAGGAGGATGGAGGCCTACCCAGCTCAGACCAAGGTGGATCCAGGATGTGATGCCCTGTTTTTCAGCCCAGTCCCTGTCCCTGTCCCGGTCCCTCCTACCCGTCCCCATTCTGTGCCAGACCGAGCTCCACACTACCGAGATGTCCTGTGGTTTCCTTGCCGTGCCCTGTTCTTCCTGCTCAGGCAGAGGGTCCTCTCCATGGAGGCAGGAGCTGCCGGGTGCCGTGGGCTCGAGGCACAGCTTCTCCAGGTGCACCCGCAGCAGTGCTCGGGATCTGAACGCCAAGCGGCAGCGGGGGCAGAGGAAGGCGCCCATGTCCAACCCCTGGAAAGCAGAGTTGGTGGGGGTCACTCGGGGAGGCCACCCTGACAGGGAGAGGGGGACCCTGCGCGGGGCTGGCACCCCGGGACGGGCTGAAGGTCTGCACAGACCTGCTGGCGGCGGTGGCTGCAGTGTTTGAAGCCACTGTTGCTATGTTGGACGCTGGGCTGGGCAGGCAGGGCCATGCCACCCAACCCTGGACTTTCCCATTGTTTACCACGGGCACTGGAATGGGGAAAAAGATGTCGCTGAGCCACCTGAGCAATCCACAGAAAACAAGATGAGGGAGGCCCTGCTGCCCTGTTTCCCTCGCTGACAGGCGTTCTGGGCCTGGGGTTGTCCCAGGGGTACCCCTTGCCCACCTTGCAGCAGCTCCCACTTAGCTGCTCCTTAGCAGACTTTAAGCTAAAGGGGGACCTCTACACAGAGGTTAAACAGCTCCTTCTGCCCCTTCTTGCCACAGGTGTCCAGGCCCTGCCCTTGTTCGCAAAAAAGCTCCCTGCATTCGATCCTTGCAGCCACCTCAGCTCTGCTTGCCAAGTCCCAACAAGCTTTTCCCTGGGTGCTGCAGTCACCACCACCTCACTGCCAGTGATACGTGTCATGGACTCATGATTTGCTCAGGAAAAAGCTGCTGTTTGATGGATGGGGATTTGCCCCACCAGGCTCCCCCAGGGGCTGCCCACTGCCACTTCCAAAGTTTCGATGTTTAAACCCTGCACAGGCCATGGGAGGGTCAGGGAACAACATCTGAAACAAAGGTGTGGAACACAAGGAGCTCCTGGCACACACAGGCAGGCTGGGCCCATTCCACAGTGCTCAGCAATCCAGTTTCCCCATTCCAAGTGGCTGTCAGCATGGATCTGAGGTGAAGGGGTTTTTAAATGTACCCCATTTCTTGAGATCAGTGCACAGAGATCTGCATAACTTGGTTTAAATGGATGTAGGAATTTAAACTTTAAAAAAATGGATAGGTTTTCCAGACAAAAGCAGCGTTTGGAATATTCAAAGGGAACAAGATGGTTTGTGCAATGTCTTACAGGAGCCCCAGCACTTCCCCAAGCATTCCCAGGCAGCCTCACCTCCCGAAGCCTGGTTTCCAGAGCACAGGGATGAAGAAATGCCCAACTGCCCTTCTCATGTGGGGTTCACCACAAAGCCAACAGGAGCTGGAGGCACAGGTAGCAGAGTTACACCTTATTATGCTGAGTGTGGGCCCTTCAATCCATATGCAAAGATTCAGGGCTAAACATGATCATTTTCTTACACCTCTGTCCTCTCTGCCTGGCCAGGAGTGGATTAAGAACACACAGACACAACCTTGGGACAAGCCCCCTCAGGTCAGCAAGACCAGGTTTCATGTGACTCCGTCCAACCCACTTGCAAACAGTCCACAACCCTGGAGCACCTTCCAATCCAAAACCTTTGTCCACAAGCTGAATTTACACCAGACACTAAAATAGCTTAGGCCACAACTGAGTTGTTTGTAAAATTCTTTTTAATCTAATAGAAATGTTTTCATGAATTTTTAAAAAAGATTTCAATGAAAACAGCTTTGGATTCAGACATTCCCTTGCCACGTTGTGAACATAAACAGCAGCATTGCACTAGGAACAAGTGACACCGACTGGTCGAGCTTCACCATTTTGTATGAAGCAGAAAAAAAAGCAAACTGCTTTAGTAGAAGATAATTTTGAACTATTTTCTTTAAAAAAAAATCCCCAAACATGGACTGTCATCTCAGCATTGTTCTCCCTCTCCCTTCTTAAAGGAAGAGTTCAGCTCCTGCAGTCTGAGCACTACAGCAATGTTTGCCAAGTGGAAAAATAGAGTGGGAGAAGAAACTGTTTATCCCCAGTGCTACTGAACCCCCAAAGTTGCAGGTCCCTTAGAGGAAATCTCTTCTTACATAAGAAAGACAATTAGAATTGGCAAACTGATGCAAAATATTTATTCCAAGTTAGTTATTTTTGATGCAGTAGTTTTTCCCCCTCATACAGACTCAATGTGATAGTCACTTTTTAAAATCTGTAAATAATGTTATCAAAATAATCTTAATCTTTGAAATCTCACAAAAAATTTATATTTTACAATCCACCCTGAATATCAAGGCTGCAAGAAGAACACAAACAATTCCTATATCCAAATATTTTACAGCTGTACCCAAAAAAAAAAAAAAGAAAACCACAAACGCCTGGTTAAGTGATGAAGCTCCCCGAGCCGCCAAAAAAAATAAAATAAAATAAAATATTCATGTTATTAGCATTAATTTAACATAATTAGAACTTCAAAAGCCATTTTGTCATCGACAATGATTGTTTTAGCACACCGTTACCGCGCGCTGGGCAATGCGGCGGCACTGTTAGAAGCTTGTTGTTGCAGAGATCAGTCAGCCACTTGTGTCCTGCTCACACGACTGAACTTGTGCACTGCCCCACAAGGGATTTTTGTCAAAATTTGCTAGCTGCACAAACTTCTAGTAAGCATTAGGGCAAAACCAAAAGAAAAAGCTAAAGAAGCCAATTTCTCTCTTCTTTGGGATACAATTATTTCCCTTGTGCATGAAGTATCAACAACAAAAGAAAAAACTGAACAGACTGGAGACAGAATAAACTCTGTTTAGTTTATACAACCCCAAACACGTGTTGAACTATGAACTGAGTTTATTGGGTTGGTTTTATTTATTTTAATTTTATTGTGCCCAGTTTCAGGCATCGTCATCTGATGTTTCGCTGCTACTTGTTTCTGTGTCTGAGTCCTCAATCTTTGTCTTAAAAGTGCTTCCCCAGTGGAACAACAGGCTGGAGCCACGGCCCTGAAGAAATCCATTCTTCCCAAATCCGTTTCTTCTTCGCTGTAGGAATGAAAGTAAGTTTTAAAACGAGCAAAAGTGTGGAGAGTAACTGTCACCAACCCTCTGTGCATGAATGACACATTTAACTGTGTATACACACATGGTTAATGCAGAATCCTCCATTCCACTACAGTCTCGCTTAAATGCCTTGTCCTTTTGAACATCCTTAAAAACAAAGCCCTTGAGAAAGGAGAGGGAGAAGAGCAGTCACAAGCAGCAATAGCTGTAAACATACCTGCTCTGATTTAATCTGGAACTCTTTGAGCTCATCCTCTGTGAGGGGAAGGTAGTTTTCATCATTTTCAGGATATTCCTGCCATCCCATTTCTTTCAATAACCTGATTGTGGAGAAAATAAAAGGGGCATGGGAACTAAAGCAAGGGAACAATGGCAAAGGAAAGAACACTTTGTCCATGAAAAACGAGGTTTTGTACTAAATCACTCCAAATTCACCAGGGAATCTTCTCTATCACAGACCACTTCAACAATCCCTTGTGTTTACCCAACATTTTTCAATGCCTTTTACAAATATTTAACCATCAGCAGTCCTGTTCAATGCGTACATAAGCAGCCTGGTGGAAGGCAGGGATTTAAAATTCTAACTCAAGGACACTGAAGGAGGACATGAGGCAACCAAACCAGTATCATGGCTCAGAATCTCCTAAACCTTACTATCTGCTTGTACCAGATGCTCACACTGCTTACTCACTGATGTGAGATGCAGCCTGAGATACCAGGTAAGTATTTTCTTAACTCTCCTCCACTTTTATAGCATGTAAAGCAGCATAGGAGTATTCTAAGTGCAAACAAAGTGTGGTGTGTGTCTTCAAACCACTACATTTAGGACACCTGCTTGCAAATTGACCAGAATCACCGCTGACTCCCAGTGTGGGCAGATAAATATCTCTAGGCAGCATTAACACATGGGGATGTGGCACTAAAGAAGCATTGGAATTTAATTACAGACCTTGGTAAAGCCTTGGCTCACCTGTCATTTGTGTCTTGTTTTACTTTCAATAAGACCCCACCCAGTCCAGCACTAGTCACAAAGCCCACACACCCCCTTCTCCATACAGACAAAGCTACTGCTGCTTCCCAAAAAGAGTTTTCTTTGAAATTGTTTCTTTCTCCTCACACAGCCCAAGGACTTGCCCTCCTTTACTCCAGACACTTTATTCTACCATCTACTCACCTGTGTTCTGCTTCCAATGAATGGGAGAGGTTTTCCCCCTCCTCCGGCAAAGGGAGAGACAGGCCATTCTGATGGCAGTTCTCTTCCCAGTTTTCCTTTGGTTCTGGTGTGCTGTTGCTCTCCATCTAAAGAAAAATAAAACCATCAAAGTGTGCTTGCACAGACCGTGCCAACAGCACAGTTCCAAGTTCAAGCTTCTGCCTTTGAAAGTCCAGCCAAGCCTTTCACCTTGAGCCAGTGTTTTTTACAGAAGCTGCAGCAACATGTACCTGGCTGTGACAGAACAACACAGGACAAAGGACATTTGATGGCCTGTGCTGCTGTGCCAAGGGAGTGAGTGCTGGCATTGCAAAGCCATCACCAGTGGCTCAGAGTGGCAGCAAGAAAACTATGAGAATTATATGCTCCTAAGGGCACACTTTACATACACATTAAGGCACAGATTTATGCATCTGGGGGTCTGGTCTGAGCCTCTGAGGCTTGAACCATATTCCTGCACCTTTAACAAGCACAGAATTCTACTTTTCTGTGAATGCAGTTTGATAGGGAAGTTGGAAAGCAACCTAAGATGTTAAAATATGATACTGTTCCTCTCCTTAGAGAATCCTTGCAAAAATCTAGATTACCTTCAACATCTGTGACCTTCCCTTACACCTCATTTATTACTTATCCACTTGCATTTCACTGTGTTATACATTTCCCTCCATTACAGTTGTGCACTATTTCCACTGGCACGTGTGCCAGACCAGTGGGAGTCATTCTCTTCCTCTTCCCGAGCCTGAAAAAGCTCAGGGCTTTTTCAGTCTCCAACTCCTTCAATAATAATGATCATATACACAGCAAGGACAGTGATCTTACATCATCCAGCTTGTCACATTCCCTGTTTTCTGTTATCTCCCCATTTCTATCATCCTTCAGTGCCTTCAGGAATTCGCTCTTTTTATCAGTGGTCCGGCGCATCAGCTTTGTCAGGCGCGAGGAGCAGATCTCGATGGGAGGGGTGGTGCTGGAAGGACTCTGCACAGGGGAGGGAGAACACAGAGTTCAAACTGCACTGCTGCCAACCTGGGGCCTCTTCAGTGGCTGTGCTTAGACCTTTCAAACGCTCTTCAGTTCTTTGGGTGGCTCTTAACCCCTTAAAAAACCCAACCTAATATCAATTTTCCATCAAAATACTGATAGGTGTTGCACATTCACTTCTCCCATCTATTTTTATCAACTCAATTTATTTTCTTCCCCTAGGAGTGAATTCACATGGCCATGAATGTGTTTATTTTCTTCCTTTGTAATGTAACTCCTTCAAGCAAGCTGGTGCCTACAACAGATTATTAGGGCAAAAAACTTCATACAGAATTCCTGCCCTATAAAAATGAGCAAATTAAGCAGATTACACTCAGTTCAAATTTGCATTTTAAGTCATCCTGACAGACTCTACCCCGAAATTAAGCTAAGGGGAGGTAATCTTTCAGGGAGCGGTCACATCCTTAACTAACCACAACCGGGTGCAGAACAGGCAGCCACAGCCTTGGAATCCTCCCCTCGAAAGAACGCTGCCAACTGCTGGCTCTGTACACTCAACCCAAATGGTTCAGCGTGGAGCCAGACCATGACAACCCTGGAGCCTGTGGGAAATCTGCTCAGCCCAATGCATGAACACAAGGAAACCTCCTGTGCTCTTCCACAATGCTTAAAACTTTCTTAATAATCTGGAGTCTGTGAACCAGGCAGTACCCAGCCATGATCCTGCAATAGGAGCACTGCCAGCCAAGGTGAGCTTTCAATTTAAGCTGTCCCATGTTTTGACTGGACACACAAAAGGAATCTAAGAACATGTTATGGGAAAGTTCCCAGTATCTTAACCTCCTGCTGGAGTTCATGTTTGGCTACTCTAAAACAATGAGGAATTTAATCACTATTATGGATAACTGACATCAGAAGCTTGCATGCAAAACTACTTTTTTTTCATGTACGTGCTTTGGTTTTTTTTAATCAATATTAAACCAGTAACATTTCCAGAAGTTTGTAGTGTTTTTCTCCTCACACACTTTTTTAAGCTGTGGGGGAAGGCTGCAAATTCAGGCTCTTCAAAATCAATCTCCTGTGCCAAAAATTTTTATCACACTCCGTGCTCTTGAGCAAAGATCAAGGGAACTAGAACAAAAACAAGGCAGCAACTGCTGCTTATATTTCTAATTCCTGTTGCATGTGAAATATTGGTGTGAAATAATGCCTGCAAGGAAGTAAGTGCAGCCTGGAAGTAATTTCTCAGGAAGACTTTTCAGATTTTGCCTAATTCAACACAGTAAGAAACAAATCAGCAGTTGTAACAGACCTAAGAAGTAACTACAACTACCAGGATAAAAAGCCAACACAAGAGTGAAATTAAGCTCTCAACATAACTACTAGTTTGATTGCAGTGACAGAAGGTAACAATGAACAAAGGAAACTAAAATTAGATGTCTTCTGTAATCTGAAATACTTGAACTCTTTGCTAGTGGCTGTTACAATCTCTAATAAACTACTGAAGTACTAAAACTTAATTTATACATCAGGGGAAGACAGTTACAGCTAAAGTTTAGAAACAACAGATTTCTGAAACGGATTTAATTTCACCTCAATTCTCGTTTAACGCAAAACTTTCTGTAGAAGGGTTGTTTTACAAAACATTCTTCTTTGGCACTAAAATACTACACTGCCATCTCTTCTAAAGTAAGCTTCGCCCTTTTACTGAAACATCAAGGCATCACAGTCTTTTGGTGTTGCATTTTTTTTGGGTGTTTGGGTTTTTATGAATGAGAGCACTATGCATCACCTCAGATTTGTTCTGATGTCTATGTAACACTGATGGCTACTCTGACAGAAAACTAATCCTGAATTCATTTTAAGAACTCAGGCTGTATTGTAACTTGGTTGTCTTAGACTGGCTTGTGGGGACAGGGCCAGTGCTAGCTGGCATCCTTTTAGTTTTCAACACACTGTGGTCTCTTATGAATAAAGGTGCTATTTTTACCACTTCTGCAGGAAGTGCATTAGCCGCCTTCCAGAAACAAGAAGCCGGAGACTACTTGTAGTAGTCCTGGAGAACCAGGATTGCAGTACTATCTGCTGGCCACAGACCTGTGTTTTCATATTTTAAGTCTCCCAACAGATTCAAAGAAAAATGTATTACAAGTGTCCAATTAAGTTGGAAGGAATTTTTAAGCCCTTTATTTTTAGCTCTCAGTTTAGTACCCAACATCTTACTGACTGAAGTTTCACCCTCTTGGGGGCAGGTGAAGGAAAACACTTGCATTACTCCTGTATGATACGAAGTGAATGCCCCTCTCCTGTCTGCTGAGGTGAAAGCCTGTTTAAGTTTACGTATTTACACTGTCCATAGTGTGCTGTGCATTACACAAAAGGAAGGCTGTCAGCAGCACAGAGAACTTGGTCTAAAGAGAGACAAAAGCAAGGTAAGGGAAAGGAACAGAGTGTAAGATCTATTTGTCAAAGTGACAGGTGCCTGTTTATTAACTATTGCCTTCAGTGACTGCTTGTATACTCAGCTGTGGCTAAGGCAGAAAAGTGCGGGCTGCTGCAAAGTAAAGCCTGCAAAGCAGAGAATCATAAAGATGACAAGGTCTTATTTTAGAAGTAATATCTACAATAGAACAAGACAAATGGCCAACCAGACATGGCCACCTCACCCAA
>WEKY01048306.1:174796-194456 GCA_013390045.1 Picathartes gymnocephalus | reverse complement strand
TCCCTGGTTTCTGCTGTATTTCCAAAGGAACTATCAGAGGGTTCAGGATAAGCCCTCTAGTCTTCTACTATAATTAAGCAGATTCTACCAACCAGTACATGTATAAAAAAATTAAGTATTTGGTCAGCAGCTCAAAAAATAAAATAGAATCCACATAATCAGTATACGAAGAATCTATTCTCATGTCATAAATATTTTAATACAATAATTATGCATGAGCCAATTAAAAAATCCACCCCAAAGCAATACTAGATTCATAATGTAAAGGAATATATTTATTGACAAAAAAAGCGCTACATTTAAATTTATATCAAACTTCAGAGTCCACTTTTTAGGACAAGAGTCAACGCAGGCTCAGTGCTCTCTGCAGACTTACTCAGGCTTCAGTTTCAGAATTCAACTTGGTAGAACAACTACAGACATGTCCAAGCCCAAAGCAGAGTGCAGAAAATCTAAGCATTCAATGACAAGTGGTCCTGATTAGCTATTCCTCTTCCTCTGTCCCAAATAACCTCAGTTCAAAATACAGCGATCTTTTTCCTCTTTTTAATGAATTCTTCATATGTCAGTTACTATGGTGACAGCATAACTCTCTAATAGTAAGCATCTGAAATAGTAGGTATTCCTGTTCTATAAGAGTTATGAAAAAATGTCACACCATAGCATAAATTCCTGCCTCAGTCTCCACAAATTCCTCTGTTTAAGTGCTTCAATTTTTAGCTACAGGTCAGTTTTAAAGTAGGGGTGCTCACACTTAGACTAACAGTCTGCTTTGCAGACCTTTCAGGAAAAGTGTTGTCAGCCATGCAGGCCTAACAGCTACACACTTAACCACAGCATACATCAGTTTCACCACTGTGGCAAAGCCAGTACAGGAACTACTAAACAAAGCTTGCTGCTAGCCAGCGTGTGGTATTTATCACCTTAAAAATGAGGGAAGTAATTAGAGAAGAAACAGCCATGTAGTTGGGGAAGGCACTCTTCAAGGCACTGAGGAAGAGAATGAAGTATGTGGAAGAAACATTTAGACCAAGACAGACAACAACAGATTGCACAGCTGCAATCATTGCAATATTTCTAGATTTCAACAGACTGCTGACAGTCAAAAAACCAGGCTTATAGGAATCCTGAGTTACAGTATTCTTGAGAAATCAGGTAGTAAAAATCCACACACAAGCTCTATTCCCACTGTCCAGCTGTTAACCACCCTGTGATGCAGGCTCCTGCTCCAAGCAGCAGCAGCTGAACAAGAGCATGCAATCACCTCCCAGGCACTTCACTGAAAAATCCCCAGCAGCTTAAATCAAACTGCTTCCTGTGGCAATTGAAGTGTAGGCTCTGGATTTTGGCCTGAAGCAGCTGTGGGCATTCATGGATTTCACTGTGACTTGTAAATTCCTGAGCAGAAGCCATCAAACTGCCACAACAATTTCAGCCTTCCAGAGACAAATGCTGAGTAAGACAGCAAAAACCTCATGACAATGATACACACAAGTGTGCACAGTATCACCAGAACCTTTCATTACAGGAGGCAGCAAAGGCTTCAGCACTGAAGATGAAGACAGAGGAATTGCATTAGAGGCAGGGACAGATTTACCAGAACCTTACAGATTATATTGTTCTCATTACACTGGTCAAGAAGAGCCTAGAGACAGCAAGAAATAGATGCAAAAAGAAAAACATGTGGTTGGATGATATAACACTCTTCAGGGGTCAGGAGAAAGAGAATTAAATTGAAAGAAGAAAGCAGAAAAAGTGCACATATCTCAAAGCATTAGCATTAAGGAAGGCACATAGTAAGGATGAAAGCCGTAAGTCCAAGTACTACTTGATAAAGTTTGAAAAACTAAAGATATTCCAGTAAAAACAGAGTCAGGATGTAAGAGACTATCATACTGAAGATACCACATGAAGCAAAATGCTGAATAAGAAGAAAGCTGGTGAACTGGAGATATTGATGGAAGAAATGGCTCAAGAAACCCTGATCCACAGATTAATAGCGAGAGAGAAGAAAACATCTCTGACAATACTGTTCCAGAAGATTCAAGGCAGACAGCTGCAAAGGTCTGAGCATGTCACGAACAAGCTCAGAAAGGTTATCACAAACACCAATATGTATCAGAGTGAAGGAGACAGGAAGACTGAAGCAGGCAGACTGAAGATAAGCTGAACAGATGTATTTCTAGGAGCAAAAAAAAGGCTTTGTAAGCAAAGCCACGAAGTCAATACAACTACTCTTCCTCTGTCACCTTATGGGTTTTGCTGAAGACCTGGCTTGAATGTTACAATGTCTTCAGTTCACAATAACCATTTGGCAAAACATATGAGCTAAACCCCATAATCCAACAGGTCATCAAGTCCTGAGGGCTCTGAGTATCAATCAGCATCCTATCAGTGCTGGAACAATTTTGTTAAATTTGTTGTGTCTCAAACATGGAATGGAATGCAACTTCAGATCCTCACCACCTATCAAAGCTAATACAAACAGATCTGAAAAGCCATTTCTCACACCTTCCACTTCCAGTGAGAAGCTACACACTTACAAAGTCTTCCTCCTCAAACTGCAAATGCTCTTTATCTTCCTTCTTCTCTTCCCTGGATTCAACAGGCAGCTTTTCTTGAAAGGCGGAACTTTTCCGAGAATGGAAGTTGCCATTCCAGTGGCGATGAACTCCAGTTCCTCCTCCTCCACGCTGGCTCACACCATCATGGCCCCGTGAGGGACCATGCCAGCCAGGCTGACTGCCAGAAAGCCCAACATGAGCTCCTTTAGAAACACCAGAATCTACAGAATCATGGCGGAGAAGGGACGGCTGATGCCAGCAGTCTAAACAAAAGGAGATAAGGATGCAAATAAAAAAAAAAATCAACACAGTATGCAGAATATTGGAAATATCAGGTTGTTTTTCTTGTTGTTCAGCCAGCGTTCACTAAGTAACTGCTGAGCTGAACTTAAGTACTGTGTAATTATATCAGAAAACAAACCAAGCAACACAATGCACATACAGCTACTACAAAAACCCCTTATGGCCTGAGCACATAGCACAGGAGAAGAGAGTAGTACAGCTTTCTCATAGGATGTTTTGAAGAGGTACGGTTTGGGAACATATTTCTATTTGGCTGAATTCTTCATTCTGCAGAATATTTCAAAATGTTTCCTCTCAGGCTGCATTCTGATCCTTCTTACTTACCTCCCGCAGTTCGGAGGGGCCCATTATTAAAAAATCCATCAGAAGAGTTGTGTCTCCTGCGGCTCACGCCAAAGCGGCCCTCTCCCCGTGGAAGATGCTCTCCATGTTTCTCAAAGGTGGCTGCAGGAGACTGTGGAAAGTAAAAAGTCATGTAATGAAGCACTCATTTGGACTCTCCAGGAGCTTGTCAGTCCAGCAGTGACATTTGGCTAATTGAAAAAACCACCAACCCCCACATTCCTGTACGAGTTTTCAATACAGCATCCATAACTGCATTGATTAGCCAGCAACATCAATGAGCCTGGATCTGATCAGAACGGCTCACAAATCCACCTGTCTCACACAGAATCACAGAGAACCCAACACACTGATCTTACCCGTGGTCAGAGCTGTGAAAGGAGGTGATCTGTATTACTCTTACCTTGGTTGACTGTGGTGTTGAGAAGTTAAGCCAGGCAGGAACAAAGTCATGCTGCGCCATTTAGGTCCAGTGTCTCCCTTCAATAAAATGAGGCATCAAACCTCATGGCCAGGCTCTGTAAATGAAAAGAACATTCCCTGTCATCTTATCCAAACTGAAGTAGTAATACAATTTATCTCTCAAAGGTTGGCCTCTACAAATAGGAGGGAAAAAGTGTTGAAGTTTTTTGTATTGTACTTGAGCATTTTTCTTCTCCTGCTGACTTTGTTCCTCTGACTGAACCAGGTAAGAACTTCAACATTCCCAGTTACTTCCTGTTTACAATTAACACACCCATGAAGTTCATGATAGGATGGGCATGGAGGGGGAAGAACACAGAACAAATGGCATAGAAAAGCCACAAAAGGTAAATGTAAAAATCAAGACATGACATAATTTGGGATACAATCCTTCATTGCTCATTGTCTCACAGTCTGCAAAGGGGTTCATCACTGCATGTTTTATTCCAGAGGCTGTAAATCAAATATGACCAACTGGTGATGTTAAAAGATATTCAAAGCAGATCAGAGACCTGAAAGACAACCATATGCCAGCTCCTGCAACCCTATGTTCTTTCCAACATATCACAGCAATTTTTACTGCTCAAAATTATGAACACTTCACTATTGCTCCATGTAACTGAATTCCACCTTTATTTTTGTGGAAGGTTCTCCAATTTACCATTTTGCTTTATTTTTCAACTTTAATTTATCTAGAAACAAGTCAACACAGTATAAGCAAAGTAGTACGTACATATGATCACTTACCCTGAGTTTGGCCCCTGCAGTCCAATGTCCTCAGTTTGTGTGCTTCAGTGACCTCTGGGTTCCTTTCTTCTCCAGAATTCTGGAAGGCCAGCCTTGAGGCAATAGTGCGTCTCGAAGCAGAGCACGAGAGGCCGCACTTCGTGCCAACTGTGCCCTTCACCCCCTCAGCTGCTCATTTTACCCTCTCTTTGCACTCTCACTACAAAAAAAAGATACCTAAGAAGGTAATTTATATTTTAAACAGCCACGCCCACGTTCACCTCATTAAATTTCCTCTGGTCGTGGTAGTACAGAAGTCAGCTTTTACATTACAAAAAGGTTTGTCAAGTCTGCATGACAACATTCAGAGCAACATCATGGTTAATACTGAACAGATACACTCAAGGCTGCTGGACAGTTCATGATCTGCAGCAGATTGACCTAAACACTCTGGAAAAAAGATGTTACATAAAAACGTTTGCCCTAAATGCTGAGATCTAAACAAGAAGCATCTGCCCAAGTGCTCTTAAAATATAAATTTCATTTTTATCACATACATCTGCTAAAAAAAAAGGTAAAATATTTTAAAAAACGAATGTTAGGTTATACTCTAGTCTTCAGGTAACTTGACTAATGCTCCACAGAGCTAAGCACTACTTGATATAAAGCTCAGAAGCAGGCACAAATGTTCTCCTTGTTTTTCACCATTCACATGCTGAAACATAGGTCACATGAACAGAAAAACCCAGGTCCAAAAATAATCTCTTCTACTCTATTTTTTGTAGACTGGGTGCTGCTTTTAAAGGGACACAATTAATCCACAAGAGCTTCTTGTTCTACAGTGAAGAGTTCACTTCTGGATCATAGTCCTCTTCCATCAAAGAGGTGAGACAGGAACTGTCGTCACTGTAAAAAACCAAACACAACTCCATCAATACAAGTGGCATAAATATGACAAAGTATGGCTAAAGAGAAGAACACAAAGGGAAACTGAGCAACTATAGTGCAAGTGCCAAAACCTGTTTGATCTCTGATCAAAACAAAACCTGAAATAATCTAATTTAAAAAGAGTCCCTGAAAAGGGCGTTTTTACTTTTAAATTATCACTTCCCAGATTTAGTCCACAAAAGGGCAACAAAAACAATCAGAATAAAGGGAAGAGTGGAGAAACTGCATGCAGCTGATGATTCCACACTTCATAGCAATTTTAAAACCTGCTGCTAAAATAATGAGACTCTGGGCCGCAGGTAGGTCTGGCCATTCCACAATGCCTCGTCTCTGTGTGCCCACATCATTCCTCACCTGCTCCGGTACAGCCAGACTCCCCTCTCAAGAGGATGATGACAGTAATACAAACGATATTCCATTAACTTCTCCATGGAAAATACCACCACCACCTGTGTTATTCTGCTGTGACCTCTTTTTCCTTGAACCATCCTATCTAACCAGAAGCAAATAGATAGTTTAGTGATCCTGAAACAACTGAGAAGTTTTATTACTGTTTTGATGCCATCAGCTGTTTCACAGGATGCCTTTATGTGTGCCTTATTATGCTTTTACATTTTGACTTATCAGAGTTTGTTTTCTTTGCTAGGATATGGTTCCATTCTTTGATTGGTTTTGGTTTTCATTGCATATGTTATCTCATTCTTTACTTAAGCATGTGGATTTTTAAAAAAAGATTTTAAGGTGGTTTTCATCAAGGCTCAAAATAAACACACATGGGGAAATAGTAAAATAATCACCACCTTGTATCTTCTGGGTCACCCCTTTAATAAATCCTTTCTTTTTTTCCTTTCTGGAACTAGATGTTACTGTTATATAGAGGAGTTTGGAAAGATGGAAACACTTCTGCACCTAAGCTCTGAGCCACAACCACATTTCTGCAGACAAAGTAAGAACTAGCAGCCTCACAATATATATAAACTACCAGCCAAGATGAGGAAAAACCAGAGTGGTCATGGGCACACATAGTATTGACCTGGGAACTTTCTGAGCACCCTACCCTGTGCTACAACCTATTGAGGTCACACATTGCAAACAACTAAAGTTCTAATCTATAAAGACATGTTTTTATATTAAAGGGTAATTTTTCAGTGTGCATAAGAGACATAATGGAACATCTGCTGCAGACAGAACAGACTTCCCATCATGCTGAACTCTGTACAGGTACAGAACTCCTTCAGAAATGACCTTCTAAGTCTACTACCAAACATTTGAGCAGTAAGTAGAAGATAAAACAGGGACAAAGTCAATGCAGTTGACTATATTTAAACAAGATTCATTACCTTCTGAATAAATATGCTTTTCAGAATGAACTGTATAGCAATTAAGCTATGTCAAACTGTTGATAGAAGTTAAAAAAATTAAGAAGCTGATTTAAGGAACCTTGAGAATGGTTCACAGCAACATGAAAAATGGACCTAAAGAAAGCCCACAGAGAACTGTTCTCTGGATTTAAGGTATCTAAATAAATGAACACCACAGAACTTCAGTTTTGAAGTAAGAACGAGTCTGAGTACAAAACAAAAATAAAAAC
This sequence comes from Picathartes gymnocephalus, assembly GCA_013390045.1. Lineage (NCBI taxonomy): Eukaryota > Metazoa > Chordata > Aves > Passeriformes > Picathartidae > Picathartes > Picathartes gymnocephalus. Next base: position 187,520 of record WEKY01048306.1, on the reverse strand, counting down.
ACCACGGAAGTACAATACCCAGGTTCCACTTACCAAAAAGGTTCCCAGTACTTTTGGAAAAGGCAAGGGAAAAGAAAAGCCTATCAACAGTTTGTGTTGCTGCAAGTCTTCCCTTTATATTTCAGCACAATCAAAGTGAAGGTGAAACATTTTGTAAACCACCAATTTATAGATGATCTTGCAGAGATTTGAGTCTCCTAAGCTGCTATTTTGCTATCACTGTTAGTGTGAATGACCAGGGCAGTTCATTCAGCAGTGCCTAACACGCATGTAGGCAGTCTAGTACAACTCCTAGACCTGACTCCAAAATTCCATAGGGACATACACAACTCTTCACTCATCGCCTTCCCGCGCATGTCCCAGCACAAAAAGAACAAGGGAGGCCACATTTAAATGCAGTACCTCTTGCTAAAGCAAAAACCTAGTTAGATGAAGTGCTGTAAATTATAGCAGCACTGAAATCCTTCAGTCTCCAGGATTAACCCACATCCTGGGTTTTACAGCCCTCTCTCACACTCTGAATCCTGTCCAAAAGCACATCTGCAACCTACCTGAGACCACTTCCATAACCTACCACTCTAGTGACAACAACATCACAAAATCCTAAGAGGCAAGACCCAAAGTCTCTCCATTACACTCTCTGACAGCAATCTGTAATAAATTCTTGAGAAAAAAAGTGCAAGACCAAGAACAAATAGCATCAGGACTCCCAGGATACTTTTTCAGACTTTTAAGCCAGACTCTGTATTACAATTTATAACCAGTCAGAGTTCTATGCAAATCTGTTCAGTTGCTTTGTTTTCAGACACATTTATATATTTCTGCCTCTCAAAGGAGAGTGGGCAGAGTTTACTTGTGGTTTATGTACAAGTAAAGCTACAATTCAACTTGTAGCTATTAAAAAATGCCAGCCTCAATTCAACTGGCTATTTTTTTTTTTTTGCTACCAAAGTACCTAACCATATTCTACTCAGTTTTTCATGATACTCATGATACCCAAGATACACGGACTCATCAAGTCATGCCTCTTCCAAACTAAGAGTAACCATGGAAGCCTTCTGAATCGTCCTCCTCTACTCACCCTTATTGGCCTTTACTCTATTCTTTGGGTACAATGTCACCAAAACTGCATCAAATGTTCAAAATTTCAGCGCATGGCCCATTTATACAGTGGCAAAACTGTGCATTTGAAAAATTTTCTTCCTAATATCTAACATAGTTATGTTTTCCCCTGTTACTACAGAGAAGTGTAATGACCTTTGACAACTACTCAGTTCTTCTCTTACTGCATTTACAGTTCAGTCGAAGTGATCTCTGTTTCACTATGGAAAACACAAGGACAAAGATCATCAGTAGCCACTCCCAACTCCAGAAAAAAAGCAAACAAAAATGCTTGTCAATGCAAATCTAATTAATTCTTGCTTTCCTTTTAAATGAATTAAAATGTGAATTATTTCTGGTAATAAAAATGAGAAAAAGAAAATAATAGTAATATCACTAAATGAAATGTTCTCTAAAGGCATACCTCCTTTCAGAACAATGAAATCTGCTTTAATGAGCTTTGGTGTAGAAACAGAAAGGTTCTCTGTCAACTGTCCCAAAATATTATATCGCCCATCAAAATGAGTAAGTCTTTGGCAAGTAACCTAAGTACGAAAAAAATTAACCTCTGTATTAGCACCTGGGTTCCACTTCTTTTTAAAGGTTAATTACAACAGTTTACAACTTATATTATCACTTTTTACATGTAACATTAAAAATGTCTTAACTGTTACTTCATAGCAACCTATTTTCTTAAGTTTTTGTTGTTCCAGAAGTACTTTTTTCTCTTGGTAAGTGCTTAAGTTTCACAACTAAATATCCTTCACTGTGTCATTTTACATGCAAGTAGAAGTGGCATTTATCACTGAGTCAAACAAAATTGTCAGGTGCTCTTTTATATACCAGATTTTATAGTGTATTTGTCTAAACAAATATTTAAAACTGGCATGAAAACAGAAGGAACATACCAAGCACATTCAATTTAAAGAGACACAGACCACAGTAAGAAACATTTGCAGTCAGAGACAAACCCCCCATCCTCCAATATCCCTTCCATAAAGTTCTTGCTGTACCACAGTACCACAGTTGTATGGAGTTGCCTGGTTGTTTTCAGGCTTCTGCTTACTTCCATTTCTACTCCTAACACAGACTTGATCAGTTAATCTCTAAACCAGAGTTTCTAAAGCTTTGACTCTCAAGATGAGCTTTTCAGATTTACCTGACTGTGGGAACCAAGGAGGTGTTCAAAATGTAAGGACCTACATTGACCAGAACATGAGCCTAGAGAGATGAGCTAAATATAATCAGAGCCACTGAGCTATGAAATTATTCACTGGAAATGGATCAAGCTATTTCAGAAGTCCTAAGAAACAGAACAGATGAGCCTTAACAGCAGTGCATTTTTCCTATTACTTCCTCTTCCATTTCCTGCCTTGGCCTACAAGGCTGTAAAAACACAACGGGAAGCAGAGTCTCCCTTGAGTTACAGACTGCCTGCTGTGCCATGACGTGCTGTTCCAGTACCTCTCTGGGAATACCTGGAACTAGGGCTTCCAACCTTTGTCCACATTATGTACTGCAGTGCACATTTCTGCAACAGACCCATTTTACTGGGTGCTTTTTCTGCTTCACTGTACACTGCAAATATCCCCACGTCCCTTCAGCACTCCTGTCTACGAAGAATCCTATTTACTGCAGCCTCTAATTCAGTTTCTCCTCTCCTGCAACAGGAAATCACAAGGACGTGGAGCCTCTAGCGGAAAACCAGCATAAAAGTAAACTTTTACCCTTCATTACACATTTATCAATCCAGTTAATAGCAGCTGTAAAAGGTCATAAGGACAACACCTGTCTATCCCTGCCACAATTTCAGTTCGCTGCATTTCTATCTATTACTCTAAATAAAACATGTTTACTTTAAAGAAGTAACGATTTGTTTTTCTAGCCAGCCAAGTCAATGGAGATTTCAGTAATATTCCTAAAGATCAGATGTCAGCTGGGTTGCAAAAGCATTCAGAAGCATTAGTGAACAATTTAATAGATGCAGAAGGCAGAACAGAATTTACTTCCCTCATCAGTTTTCTTTCTGTGAAGCTCTTTCAAAGTTATTTAATCAAGCAGATATAACCAAACATTCAAAACAGACCACTTTCCATTTAGCTACTTTTCAGAGTAGTGTCACTGAATAGGTGTATGTTACTTCATGACAAGGAATTAATACAATATGCATCACTAAAATACATCTTTCTAATAACCTCCAATTCACCCAATACATTCACAAAAATAGGGAGCCACAGCCTGGAGTCCAACTCAGGAAGAGTCAAAAGCATGCTACTGATTTCCTTAAGGATATCTAAAAGCCTCACATGAAATTTCACTATCTTGTTTTCCAGAAAAAAACCCAAGCATGGCTTGGTCATACTATCATAAACATTTTATTGAGATAATCATATTTGGGCACACAGCCTTAAAAAGAATCTAGTTGCAGCCTCCTTGTCACAGGCAGAGACACCTACCACTTGACCAGGTTGCTCACTTCCAGTGATGGGGCATCCACAACTTCTCTGGGCAATCTGTGCTAGTGAATTTCATTTATAACATAATGATAAATCCTGCTTCAACTCTGCATGCATTATTAGGCCTTGCTGTAAAAGACAGAAGCGCAGTGTAACTTGTTCAATAGCTGTCATAACAACTGGTGAGCCACATATTCACAAGTTGAGATCATTCATTCCCAGTTCACCTACATGAAGTATCTACAAAACAAACTTACTTTCCTTTTTCTTACATTTATACAATTGTCTAGACACACCTTTACCCTGTCTGCACAACTGAGAAACAGCTCCCTTTGGACAGGACAAACGCAGATGTTTTGGAATGGCACATAAAACTGGTAGAGCTCACACACCTGAGGTATTAGGAACCAGAAGAACTATATCCCAGACATGCCATCACTACTCCTTTCTTCCCATTATAGCCCACAGCCAGCCCTCCAAAATGGCTGCACAAATATAAAGGATAGCCCTATTAATTAAAAATATTGCAAAAAACATTGTTTAAATGGTATCTGGCTGCTGAAAAAAAAGATAGTATCTAAAAATGCAGAGCATCACTCATAACAGGTTTTCTAGAATTACAGAAATATGAGCCCATTTTAGAACACTAAATGATGGATTAAAATGTTAATCATGTACTAAACTAAAATCTTCCCAGATACAGATATTAAATGTTTTAGTGAAAAGCAGCTATTACTGAGAGATTAACACGTTGTTTTTCAAGTTTAAAGCAAATGAATCTATCTTGCAGAGTCTTCAAAACTGTTCTGTATTCTAGACAGAACACTGCAAATCTATATTCCAAGATGAAAACATGTCAGAAGCTGGCCATTCGAAAGTTGTTCCAGAGTAACAGGCTAGAGGTAGGGGAAGATCATACCAATGGTTACATACCTGACCACTTAAGCAAACCAGAAGACTAACTTAAATGAATTGAAAATAGGTTAAGAAAGGTACATACAGACACATCTATGTCCTAATCCCGTTTTCTCTAACAGTCCTTCCACTGGTATCTCACACAGCTCTGCTTCACAAACAACCTGTCCCTTCATAGACTTACTTTCCACTTCTCCAAGGTCACACTGACCCAGTCTTACCTCCTTCAAAACTTCTGGGCAAACACATACCCCCACAAAACCACGTACTGAGCAAAGCCTTAACAGTCTGGTCTCATGAATACATACTGAGATCTAGAGTGCAGGGGGTAAAGAGATGATTTTTTTCCTTAGTGACAGCAATTAAAGATACAAGGGCATAGAACTGTAACAACCAAATAACAGAGAAAAGTGACTCCTAGGACTGTAGGAAAGATTCTTCATCGAACAAAAAAACACCACTGACAAAAACACCACTTTTACAAATGCTATTGACTGAATGATATCTGGCCTCCCAAGTTTCTGTTGATCCAAGTTTCTGCAAGCAAGGTTACCACACAAAAGCCAGCAAACCTGTCTTTGGAAGCAACTTGTACTTAACTTGAAAGCCCAAAGCACATTTTGGTAAAAGGCAGCATCAGTAGCCTGTGTAAGATGATAAGTCTCTGGACCTCAGCCAGCAAGTGTGATACATCAAAAATGAACCCTTCCAAGGGGTTTCATGAGTCTACTCCTCAAAGCACCAAGAATACGAAGATAAAGCCATTTTAAACATGTAAAATCTAAGACTCAACTTCTCATAAGCACAAGATAGGAGAGCACAGACTTTCTAGATATTATGCCTACCACGAATTATTCCAGGGTGATTTTCATACTGTGCAGCCACTGACAATGCTGTAATCCCTTATGCCTCCCTCCTGTGCCTGTTAAGATTCCACTTCCCTCCTATGCCCCTTTAACTGTCTTTAGTACTGTTTATATTAGCAAACTGCAGTATTTACCTGAAATATTAAAACCTGTTTACTGCTCTGCCCTGCTGCAGGGAGTAAGGTTTCAGGGATTGTACACCTCTCTTAAACAAGTGCATCTATTGACACTACTGATACAAACCAAAGAAACACATTTGAAATAGTATTAGGCTTTAAACGTGAACAATGTTCTGAACTTTCAAACAGCTTTAGTATTTTATTATATAAGGTATTTTAAATCTGGACAAGGTATTCTACTATTTTGATCAAATCCAAAGGTCTTTTTAGCTCTTTAAGGAACAAAATCAAACATCTATTTTGTACTGCACTTTCGTCTACAGACCTTTTGCAAGTAAGTCAAGATAAGGCTCTGTTCTGCCCAGAAGCTTACACAGCATAGTACCTTGTCACGGCTGCCTTCAAGGTACCACTCTTGTCCCCAAAACTCATGACAGAATGAGTGAAAGGGCAATGAAGAGCCCATCTGTGCAGTCTGCTCAAAGCCTTAAGGAACAAAGCCACTTCTACTGCACAGTACCACACATCAGGATAATGTTTTCCATCATCAGGAAAGAATTGCAAATATGTAATTACTGGCTTATCCCTACTGTATGCTACATGCCTCCAGCCTACCTGTCTTCCAGAAATGAGGATGGAGCCTAAGCAGAAGTTAAGTAAGTAGTTCTCCAGTACCCTAAAAAAAATAATGGGATGGGTATTTCTGACTAAGGTTATTTTATAAACCAGTACTTTAGCAGGGTTATTATTGCTACCATAGCACATTTACATTTAAATATATTCCGTTTGGAGTGGAGAAAAACATATTTCCTTTGGAAAAGAGCCTCAAATGCAACCAGACTATCGAATATTTGTGTCAAGGCAAGAGAGACTACGAATCAAGTAGAGGGAAATACAGAGCTGCATTCCAGATGAAGGATAAGCAAGTAGAAGGCATGTCATTTGCAAAGAAGCAGGAGAATTGAAAGTCAACAAAAGAGAGGACATTCAGAAACAAGAGACCATTCGCCTAACCAGTGCTGTAGTAATTCTTCCCCTCAATACCAACGCCTGGGATCTATAAGACCAGGACTACAAACTGGGAAGGGAGGTGCACTCCAGTTATAGGTACTTCTCCTAAAGACAACCTGCCAAGACTGAGGGACAGCTCATACTTTCTCTGCCCCTCCCTGCAGCTGGATTATTTCCAACTCTTTTACATCAAGACCAGGACAGTATGATCAAACTCCACATTTATTTGTCCGTAACTAGGACATGACAAAGACATGTTCACTCAGCACTTTTCAGCATTTGTACAACACCTGCATTACAGTTTGTGAAGTTTACATTGTCTGCAATGGTTTTCATTACACTGGTTTAACATTTTCAGCACTTTGATTGAGAAAGTATTAACAAACATCAATGCAGAAAAGTCACTGAACACAATTCAGTTTAAAACAACTCATATACATGTAAAATAAATTGCAAGAATAATATATATTCCACTAGCTTAGTCTTGGCTAAAGAAGAAAAAAAAGGAAAAAGTGATCTCTAGTCCTGTGATCTAATCATTTGCTGCAGCTGGGACATAAATCCTCTTTGCATGTTCACAGTGTTTTCCTGGAGTCCTCTCTATGATCTAGTCCATGAACTTGAGTTCAAATAAAGCAAGGAGTTATGGACAAAATGTTGCCCAGCTGGTTTGGGCTTTGTCTTTACATCTTGCAGAGAATTATTGTGCTGTTCTTCTGCAGATAATCTGAGCAGGCCAAGACTAAATCACTGTTACTCTTCTATCCTAGTGTCCTACAATAAATTAGGGAATACAAGCAAAACATCTGCGTGGGAAAAAAAAAATCTTCATACATTGCATAGTTAAACACCTTTTCCTGAAATTTAAAAGAATTTAGCTCTACCCTCTTCCATCAGATGTCTTTGAAAATCAACTAAGCAATGCTCCCCCCTTCACCAATTTGTACAGTGATCTTCAGCCTGCAGATGTCCAAAAATTAATCCTAAAATGTCTCATAAAGTATCAGAAAAATGAGTTTGTTATCAGCAGACTGGAATTCATTATGCAGCTATACATATCTCCACTGGAATATTTTTTTGGAAGCTGTAAATTAAACCAGATTAGCACACCAGTATTCTCCAGTGTATCCCTACAATCTGGTTATTCCATGGCTTGAAAGCCTGTCCCTGCATCTAATGCCTCACCTGAACATATTCTGCTGCAATTTCAACTCATAACTGCTTGTTTTATTCATAATGGATGTGGAAACCTGACTAAACTCTCCTTGCAGATACCGTTTAAGAAATCTTTTCTCCAGACGAAAACTTCAGTATTTCCTGACTGAAAGGCAACTTTAACAGGTGGGGTTTTTTTTCCTGGGGAAGTCCCACAGACCACCCTGTATCCCAGTACTGTTCGGCAGCAGAAAAAGGATCTACTATCATATTCTGGGATCAATTACAGCCATGCTTTAAAAAAAACCCACCAAAAAACACAACAAACAACCTACCCTCAACCAGTCAAATTTTACTGGCAAAGATCAAACTTTCAAGTTTGAAGCACCAATGATGAAAAAACTGACGTGACCCACCTAACAAGTGTGACAGCTCGCAGCCAGTGACAGGATGTCAGAGCTGCCTCCCAGTTATACCTGCAGGTAACTTTTTAAAGCTGCTTTATGTATCATCTGCTTCTGTTTGATGAAACATGTTGTATAAAACCATTGTAAAGCTAACCAAACGTTTTCTTCCCCAATCCTTAATTATGGTTTCTCTTTCACAGACTTCGTTATTTTCTTTACATTTTCTTTCTTGTTACACAGCGGTAACTTTCCCAAGTATCACATTATCCCAAACTGAACAAGACAGTTCCTGCTGAAGACCCACCATTCCTCAGCAGAATGGAGAAACTGCTTCATTGCCTTATTTAAAATGCTTCTATACGTTCCAGTATGACAACTGAATTTTCATGACAGGGATGCTGCTGACTCATGATAATTTAGGAACCATTACAACCCCCAGATACTCCCCCACAGAACTGCTGCCCTGCCAGCTGCTACTTGTCTGTGTAGGCAATATACCAAAACACAGTAATCTGAACCCATCTACACCAAAATGGCTGAATCCAAAGCTATTGTTTTCAGACCATTTATTGAATTTGTCAGGATCACATTACCTGTGTGTTCAGTAAGAACATTATTGCAATATAGGGAAGTGAAACCACCAAAAAGTACCTAATGCAGGACAGACCCCTGATGTGAACACTCCTCCCTTGGACATATCCAAGTCTTTCCTTTTTTCTAGATGTTTTTGAGGGAAAACTCTCCTCAATTCTTCAGCATTCTGGAACTTTCCCCACCCCCACAGGCTCTCAGCTCCCTAAATACTAGAGGATACATTCCAGAAGGCCAAGTCAACCTGAAGTCTTTGAAGTTGTCATTAACCCATTTCTCTACTTTTAACTGGAGCTCAAAGTAGAGGAAAGACAGTTTTCCCAAACTAACAGTCAAGATCATAACACATTCAACATTTTCAGGATGAGATCCTTGCTGAGTTTTTTTAAGATAAACATCAAAGGTCTTTTCAGATCATCTCACGTGAGTCCTGATTAATCCCTTGATGATGGATGACGCATTGTAACACAATGGCAAAACACTCCTCTCTGCTGAAAGGTTGGAGACCTGTTGTAATCTTAACCATACACCTCCACCAGCAACTCTGTGAATACCAATAATTTCTGTGCCCAGAATAATACCATATACCTCCCTGGCAGACTCAGTCCTTTATTTACAAGTTAATTGTTCAACACAAACTGAAGATGACAAAATTCCAAGAGAGTGTCACTCATTGCCACATACTCTGTATGTTGCAAGTACACTATGGAGAGGGGGTCACACAGATATCCAGAACCTAGAAGAGACATCAAAAATAAAACTTACATTAAAATTCCTAATTTCTTCCTGTATTGAAAAAAGGGGATTCTTAAAACCAGGGACATTTAGACAACATTATACATATACTTTCTTATCAAGAGCCACTAACATCACACCACAGACCTGTGATCCTCCGCCTAGTGTGGAGGATAAAACTATGCAAAACACTGAACTGGAAATGATCACAAGATTCAAGGAGAAAACAAATCAACACTGACAGTTTTGCTAGAATGTCTGTAAGTCCTAGAACTTCAGTTGCTCCTGGTGAACTCCCTAATGTACAACAGTCCCTGAGGCACAAGGTCACATGCTGCAAAATATTTCTTTCTGAGCATCATTTATTGCAGAAAACCTCAGTTATGTTTGGCTGCACTGGTTCAAAGCATTTTTGTTAAGACAGACCTTGGAAGTGCAACTATTTCAGATTAGTCATATTATAGAACTGCATACACCAAGACTTTGCAAAACTGTTTGCTGTTTAATTATGAAAAGGTCTAAGTAGCATAAAGTATGAAAATTCTTCTCCTGACTTTTGAAGATCCGTCAGAGAAGCAGCTGCACACTTTAATCAAGAATTTCCAGTTTGGAGTGATACAGCCTGATCAACTGATCAACTCCAGTTTGGAGCGATACAGTATGATCAATTAAGCCAAAATGCTTTCCTCCCTGCTTACTGTCATGCTCACAGCCCTGTCTAACCTAGAACTTGTAGGTTTGCACAGTGTTTGCACATACACGTACAAAGCAGTGGACACAGCCACTATCAGTTTCTACCTAAATCCACTCCCAAACCCTTAACTGTATCTTCTGAACATACAGTAACTCATTAAAGTTTGGCACATTTTTAGAGGAACACAGAAAGTTACAGCACACAAGTCAAACAACATCCTGGCTTTCATGAAGTATTCTGAGCAGGACCATGTTTCTGCCAACTTCACTGCTTTTCATCAAATCTGACGAGCAAAGAGAACATGGACTTCAATTCCTCTTGCTGAAACAAAAGCCAAACATGATTTAGTTGGCATCCTGGTCAATACGTAAGGGATAGTAAAATGTCTACTGACATTGCTGAGTTTGCAGAACCAAAACTAAACCACTCCTGCCTCTACAAATAAATTAACATAAAAATCACAGACAAACTTCCCGGTACACACACTACCTCATCAACTGCAAAATCCAGTAACTATGGCCTGTCCCTGGATAAGCTAGAGCAAGAGTCACCCTCTGGTTGTTTCTGTAAAGCTGTAAGGAAAAGCTGTGTCCATGCAAGCACAGCCAGCACTCCACAGGAGAGAGGTGCTTTAAAGCTTCAGCTCTACTGAACAGTGTCAGTCCTTTTCCAATCTCTTCGTACAGACAAACAAACAAAGCACACCCTGGAGTACACTTCACAGCTAAGTCAATTCCGCAGTTACACAACTAACTTCAAACAACTTGTAACACTGGGAAAAAAAAAAGGTAACTTTAACTCCTGAGTCAATAGCTTTTCTTCACTTTGGAAAGGCAAGAACTACATTATCTGACACCCCACACTCCTGAAGAAATTCACAGATCTAACCACAGCATTTTTCTGTACTAAAATAAGGATCCCACAACTCCTGAAATACTGTTTCAATTTAATGAAAATGCTAGGGAATATATTTCCTGTAGTGACTTAATTTCCTAATTTAAAACAGGAATGTCAAGATTCAGTAACACCACGTAGCAGTCACATATGTGAGACAAGGTGACCATGCCCTGTAAATAGTCTCAAAGTAAAGTTTTTTCCCAAATATTCAGAAAGTATGCACTTCCATTTGATTTGTTGTATTTCACATCTGCATTCTGCTCCTCATATTTCCGAGACCCTGCAGAAAAAACAGGATTTGCGTTTTTTTAAAATGCCATCTGTTCCCTGCATATTTTCACTTTAGGTCCTCATATGATATCTGCAATGGTAACTTCTGTGTCATATAGGATTACGGCTATAAACCAGATGAATATAAAATGCAGAGGGCTGCACTTCCCTACAAATAGCTGTAAAAAAAAAAAACCAACAACACCATAAGGAAGTATCACCTGAAGCCTTTCTATTCTAAATACAAAACTTCAAGAAGTTCTTCTTAAAGAGACTTTCCTCCAGAAATTATATGAAAGAGTGCAAGAGGAAAAGCTGCTACTCTTAAATCTGGGAATTTTATTTGTTCCTACCACTGCTCTACACCTGTTTCCTTCCTGAGTCAGAAACTGGAAGTTTGAAATACCGGTCTCCAAATGGATAAGCACAGGGAACCTTTCACTGAAATACCAGCCATATTCATTCATGAAGTAACATTTGCATAAGCTTTTTTCATAACCACCTAACATTTTTATAGAAGCAATGTCAACTCTACAGTAAACTCAGCTTTGATGGCGCTCCAATTATCTCAGCTGTTATCTCCATTCCCCCTCTTTGCTATTTCCACACTTTGCTCAGGCACTTGCAACGTTTCAGAGTATTATCAACATTACTAACACTTGTGTCACTCACAGCTCGGGGGCGGGGAAAGGCAGGCTGACCTACCTGGTCATGTTAATATAAAAAGACTTTTAAGCAACACTCTCAAACCATTCCATCATTACTTACAAGAATTTAAATAGCTACTGTTCCTCTAAAGCTGTTTAAAAACTCGTAACTTCTGCAGACACCCACTGACTGCTTTAAAATCGTTCCAAAACAGCTCGTTACTAAACTGAACAGAATTCAAAGTCTTAAATGGGTATTTGAAACGCTAGGCGCGTTCTGATCAAGTCCAGCCCCAGCCCTTTAAGTTAAACCATACAAGACCTTAGGCCAAGGGGCCATAAACCATACCGGACACACGGAAATAACTTTCACGCCGCAAAGGGCCGCCTCACGCTCGGGCCAGGCGCTGTTTCCCTACGAACAGATACCGAGCGGCACCTGACAAGTTTCCCAGCCTCGCTGGCAGCAGGCAGAGCGAGCCGAGCCCCGGCTGCCCGCAGCACACGTGTCACTGCCGGGCGCCGACCGCCCCTTCCCGCCGGGGGCAGACGGGAAGCGCGGGCCGGGAGGAGCCGAAGGGAAGCGGCCGGGCTGCCTGGTTTCGTTTCCAGCCTGCAGCGGGGTAGCCGCTGCCCAGTCCCCTGGACTCACCCGCCGCCCCGGCCCGCCCCGCCCGCCCCGCTCACGGATGGCCTCATGACAGGAGCTCAGCTCCGGCAGTGTCAGCGCTACGAACTTCCCGGCTGAACAGGAAACAATAAATCGCAGAGCCTCGGCCCCCGCCGCCCACCCCAGCCCGGCCCTGCCCGCGGGGACCTCGCGCTGCCGCCCCACGGAGCCGCCGCGGCCGCGGGACCGA
>WEKY01048306.1:158092-174542 GCA_013390045.1 Picathartes gymnocephalus | reverse complement strand
CGGGGCCGAGCACGCGGAAGAGATACGCCCCCGGCTCCCCTACCCTGCCCCCGCCCCGGCCCCCGCGCCTCCCGCCCACCAATCAGAGGCGGTGGCTCGCACCGCCCTCGTCACCGCCTGTCGGAAGCAGCCACAGACTACGCGTTCCAGAAGGCTGCCCGCCATCCCCGCCGTGCAGATAGTCAGGCGGGGCGCGCAGGGGGGATTGGGATTTGTAGTCCGCATGTGAGAGGCTTGCCCTATGCGGTGATGGTGGAAGACAGCGGGAACGGCCGCACTGCTCCCCAGGAGAGCTTCTGTCCCGCGGACAGGAGAGGAGCATGTCTCTCCTCTGCCAGACCGACCGCGGCGCTCGGGCTCAGAGTGACCGGCGCTGCTGCCCCCGGTATTGGCTCGGGTGGGCCCTTCCCCGGCCCTGCGGAACACGATGGGCCGTGCCGGTTCCTGCCCGGACCGGTAGCGCTAAGCGCCGGGCGCCGTCGGAGCACTTATGGGGGAACCGGAAGCCGCCACAGCGTGCGGGTCTGGGGTGGTGACAGCGCCCGGTGAGTCCTTCCCGCTCCCCGGTGGGCAGAGGGGCCCCGCCTACCGCTGGAATATACATATATTCTCCTCTCCCTTCGCCCTCCGTTAGGGCAGTTTGGCTGCGCGGAGCCGCCATTGTCTCCCGGCGCAGCAGGACCGGGACCTGCTGAGTCAAATCCAGGGCGAGCCTCCCGCCTTCCCCCAGTGAGTGTCGTACCCCGGCAGGGAGCTTACCTGCAGCTTGGATGGGATGGCCTTTCCACTCCTTTTTTAATTAATGATCGCTTTTTCCGCGTGTGAGGAATTGCTCCTTTATAAGCTTTGTGCAGCCATTTATCCCTTGAAGAGAAGATGATCCGTGAACGGGAAGCCATCAACTTCCCTGAAACTCAGTTCTTTAACTAGAAATTATTCTTGCAATATTTAATACAACTTTAGAATTACAGTTCATAAAGCTGCTTGAAACGAAATATTCTGCAGTGGGCAAGTTCCAGTTGGCTATATATGTAATATATATACGCATATATCTTTAAATATATACCTGTGAGATTCTTGCATTTGTTAAATGTAGACTGTGACTTAACTCAGTGATGCATCGGGTTTAGACCTTCTCCTGAATTTTTCTGTTTTAAGGCATTGACAAAACAAATATGTTTCCTCTCACACAACGATGCTGCTTCAACACAATTTTCAAAGTAAGTTACTGAAGGCTTTTTTTGCTGATTTTATTTAAAAGTAAAATAGCAAAATATAGGACTGCAGCTTTGGAAAAAATGTGGTCTCCAAGTTGGAGTTTATCACTCAACTTTATTGGAATAGTTAATCGTTTCTACTTTTAGGCAAAACTATTTCTTTTATAAAACTAAATTTTATTGTCTCAAGGTCTTTTTTCCTATCACTTCTTGATGGAGTAGTGAGGGGACAGTAGCTGGTTTCTGGGGTGACCTTATCCTGCTTTTATGTGAAGCTGTTTTATATTTTACTCTGAAAGGCCTGATAGATCTTAAAGGTGCCTAGAGAATGCCTGTGTGTGGGGAGGGATAGGTGGGCACTGAGTAAGCTTTGCTTATGCGCTCTGGAGAGCCCAGTTGCTCTTCATCAGCTGCATTGGGTGCCTTCATTAGTTCAGTTAAAACCACTTGAAATTCAAAAGCAAGGACAGTTATGGTGTGACCTGACCTGGAAAACCACTTGGTACAATATTCAGTAGGTAGTTTAGGTACCTGCAGATCTGTAAGCCTGCACTGTGAGTGTTCAGAACAAGTTTTGTGCTTGCAGCTGCAGAAGTTAACTGGTCCCAGACTGCTGCTCTGTGGGAAGAATAAGACACCTTGGTCTTCCTTGGCCCTCCAGCTGCGGAGAGATGCATGTCCTCTCTCCACATCTCTGAGCCTCCAACCAGCATCAGTTTACACGACCAAGCTCCAGGCTTTTCACACGTCTCTCCCTGTCTTCAAGAAGAAAACCCCTGCAGAATCTGAGGCAGAATCACAGAAAAGCCTGGAATCACTGAAGGATTCTCCCAAGCCAGCCCTTTACCTAAGCCTTGGGGGGCTAATTCCGTTTGTGGCTGTGCCCCTGGCCATGGCCACCCAGGGGACCTACTGCCCACAGTTGGCCTTTGCTCAGGTTGCCTACGGTGCTGCAATGGCGTCATTCCTGGGGGGAATGAGGTGGGGGTTTGCTCTCCCAGAGAACAGCCCAGCCAAGCCAGACTGGCTGAACCTGGCTAACGGCACAGTTCCTCCTCTGCTTGCCTGCCAAGCCTTGCTTTTCAAAGATACTGCTCAGGGAGCAGCAGTGCTCATGCTGGCCTTAGGGATAGCTCTGCATTATGACATTTCCCTTCTTCCTACTTACCCCAGGTGGTTTAAAGTACTGAGGGTAGTGGGAACTGTGGTGATGGTATTATCCCTGTTGGCCACTGTAGTATTGAAAGCTTTCTTACAAGGGAAGAAAAGTGATGACAGAAAAATACAGCAGAACACAAATTAATATATCAATGAGGAAAAGCTGTTATCTGCCAATAAGGTATTTGTATGGAGTTCCAGGAGAAATAAAGACTGATTTATGCTTAGAAGTCATATGATAACAGAGATCAAGATGCTTATTCTTGAAGCAAAAAGATTTTCCAGCTGATTTTGAAGCTGGGTCAGGAGGGAAGGATTGTAAATAGCAATTACTTCCAAGGCAAGCATGAGTCTGTCCTTATCTGTAGAACAAAGAATCATTCCTGAATGAGATGTTGCTGCTGTAGGAATTTAGAATGGAAATTCAAAATGACATGGGTATGAATTGCTCTATGCTGAACTATGAAAGTGTCTGGTTTGACTGTAGTGTGTGATCATGTTCTGAGGTGGGGAAAACAACAGTAACAAGGTGAAAGCAGTTCTAGTTTGGTGTTTAAAGTAGCAGAGAATTATGCAAAAACACGTACTACTCAGTTGCTGTGTTGTGGAACAAGACTCCTATTTCCCTCCTATTTTCAGAGAAGGTGCTGAAAATCACAGAATCTCAGAGTGGTTTGGATTGGAAGGGACCTTAAAGATCATCTCGTTCCAACCCCCTGCCATATACAGGGACACCTTCCACTAGATCAGGTTGCTCAAAGCCCCATCCACCCTGAACACTCCCATGGATGCTGTGTGAGGAAGTGCTCAGTGCTGTGTCAGGAAAGAAAGGACAGGTGAGGTTTATTTGCTGTGGCAAGCCAAGGTCAGCACTCACCTGGAATGTGTCATTCAGTTGCTGTGCTGGAGTGGAGAAAAGCTGAAGGGGGAGCTTTGTATCCCTGACAAGGTGCCACAGAAGACAGAAGGTCAACTTCCTGCTCAGTTAATTAGTGACATTAAAAAGGCTATTGAGAACCTGTTGCTAGGTTTTGTTTGGATTTAAGGCCGCTCAGCCAAGGAAGAGCATGCAGCAGAGCCATAAAGATCTGCCATACTCCTAAATTAAAGGACTGTTAACTTATGCTATGACACAAGGACTCAAGTGCTGGGACAAAGGGATCAGATAATGGGACTGAAAGTAGCTTCTGTCTTCCCCCTCCTAAATCCATGTATTTGGACAGGTACCAATGGACTTGTAGCCTGCAAACCCTCCATGATGGGCCTATTACCGAAACCACTGCAGAAGCATATGATCTTTGTACTTAAGTCTTTCTAGCACATCACCTAGTGGAACAGTGGAAGATATAACCTAAGTCACATGGATTTTCTTTTCTTGTGTCAGCTACCTCAAGAAACCTATTAAATGGGATGTGGGCATATTTCTTGTAAGCTCATTATCAGAAGTATTTAATTAGAATATTTAAGAAGAAAGCTGAAAATAACATCCACATGGTCTTAGAACCAGGTAATCCTCATAGTTCTGTTAAAGCACTATTCTTCATTTTTGTTCTACACCAAATAAAGGACATATTGTCCCCTGAAATTTGTTACCTGTTCATTCTGAAAAGAACAGATGTTTAAGAAACCTGCTTGTCCTGGAGATGGAACCATCTTGTCTGATGTTGCTGAAACAGCAGCTCTGTACATCAGTCTCTCCCTTTTGCAATCTGTTATCCTTTGTATGTTAAGCAACATATTAAACAATTATGGGTATCAATTGCTCTATGCTGAACTATGAAAGTACCCTATTAAACAACATATTTCAGAGTTTTCTGAACATAAAGGTAATAAAACTGAGTTTGTGAATGAAAATGTTTTTTCTGTTCCTTCTTCCTTATACATGGCATCTTTTAAGCCGGGTCCAGAGAAGAGTCCTGTCTTTGTCTTGATTAGGTAAAAGAGGTGCTGAGGATCAGAGACCATAATCAACCACCTTTGAAGTTTCATTCAAACACGACAGAATCAGTTACAAAACCTGGAGAAGGTAACTTCAGACAACTGCAGACTCCCTCAAGCTCCATTAAGCCAGGAAGTTTACAGGTAGGGATCAGCAGTAAACTTGTAGTTCCCAAACTAATAAAATGCAGCTAAGGTAGTGTTTCTCCAACAGTTTCATGAGGGATCCTGAAATGTAAAGAAAGACTAAGAAATATTACCTGTAATTCCATCCCACAGAGGGCTGAATAGAGCTGGCCAAGGCAGCCAGACTCCCAAGAAGTCTGAGTGATTTTACACTGAGAAGAGCAATACATGAGTATTTTACTGCAGTAGTGTGTTACTTCCACCACTCAAACAGTCACAATTTATAAACAATCTTTCCCTAGTGTTCTACTGGGAAATACGATTTCCAATAAAAAGAAAAAATGACCTATTATAGGAAAGTGGCAGTAATATAGCTTACTAAGTTACGAAAGCAACCTATTCAAGATCATTCCAGTCAGTTCTAAAAATGCATTTTATTATGAAAAACAGTTTAAACAAGCTTATACTTGAAAAAATCAAACCATTAATTCAGACACATACGAAATTATTTGAAGTAAAAGCACACACAAGATTAGGGAACAATCAGAAACTCTCCATCATCTAGCATGTTTTAGCCCTAACCTATGTTAGATTTTAGAATTTAGATTATTAAAGTACCTGCAACACTCACTGGGAGGATTTATTAATGTATTAATTTGTTAATTTTACACAGGGGATATTGACCTAAACAGCATGAACGCTCCTTTGTCTACACAGTGACAGGCTTCCTGTTTCGTGACATTCCAGTTGTGGTTTTGTGTTCCAGAATAACACTGTCTATCAAAATTCACGCAGCCTCACTTCTGACCCCATCCAAATCATCCACAGCTGTGCTGAAAATGCAGCCACAGTGTGCAAAAAGCAACTTCAGATAGGTTAATTAAATGAATCTAGAAATAACTCCAAACTCCTGGTAGTATTGTTCTACTAAGTGTATCCGAGCTAAATACAAACTCCTTAAGAGCACATTGATACCATCACTTTAATACTTAATGCAGATAATTCTATCACAAAAAGCTCCATTGGCTCAAATTTGGATGAGGCAGAATACAAGATGTAGAAGTGAAGGTGAAGGAGTGTGCCTTGTAGAACAGCAAGTATTCAATGCCAAATCTCATCATGTGTCACGGGGTAAAACCACATTTGACTATGGGGAAAAAAAATATGGGGGCAAAAGCCTTACCCTGTGTTTTTATACTAAGAGCAGTCCTAAAGAGAACAGCTAATCTAATGAATAGCATTTGCATTTAAAATTCACCAGAGCTTACACAAAAAGGAGCTCTATTGGCATCACTGACACCACTGAGAAGAAAAGCCAGTGCTGAAGGGGAATGGCATTATTAGAACTGTGAGGACAACCTTCCAGAATAGGAAATTCTCATCCACTCATCATTCAAATTTGTGGAGTGGCCAGAAAGTAAAGATCCAATTCATATTTAATGCCCACCATGTCCAGCAACAGAAAAGAGGCTTAAATGCATCAAGGTCATAACTAGAGGCACCAAGTCTTTCCTGTCTGTTATCTCCTCTTCCTTATTTTCTGCCAGAAAAAGAACTAATGCCATCCAAATCACCCATCTGATCTTACCTAGAGGTAACTCCTTGCTGTTGACAGTAACCCACTTCCAGACTGCATGTCTGGCTAAAATGCCAGCTGAGTAACAACGTGATTAATGTCTCTGATGTGTTGGAATTATTTCTTCAGATTTTTACAGGGCAAATTCACCATTTATTTCAGTGAGGTTAATCCAGTTATAAGAAGCATTCCTGCTCTTAACAGAATACTTCCTGAGACAGACACTGGATAAGCCAATTTACTTGGAAGGGCTTTTCCTTTTGCTCAGAAAAATCCCTCTAATCTAATTCTCCACTGAAACTCCTGTGTTAAAAGAGGTTTCTGGCCAAAGAAATAGGAAATCTGAGGAGATATAATTTACTCATTCCTTGAATGATTTTTCTTGTGTTTTACAGCACAGCTACGCCTCCTTCGCAGCGGCTGGTGATCATGTTAGCAATTTCAGTCCAGCTGTCCATGTGAGGGTTATAAACTTCAACAGAGTCAGAGGTTACTGGAGCAGCAAAATCAGGACTGGGAGCTCGGCCTCCCGAGGCATAGAGAAGTCCATTCACAGCCACAACACAGACACCAGCTCTTGGGATCTTCATTGATGCAACTTCAACCCACTTTTCCTAACAAGGAGGTGAAAAATCAAAAAATAGTTTTAGGGCAAGCCCTAATTCTGATAAAGTTACTTTTAAAGCTTAAAGACTGAAACATACAAGGAACACTATGTATACACTTCACAGGCTTAAATGTGGTATGTGTACAGTATCCAGAGGATAATCAAGCCAGGAATGACAGCACTTTCGCAAGGGGTCCAAAATGTGTTCATCTCTAAAGAGCTGATCCCATACTGTCTGCACACAACACCCTCCCTTTCTTCAGTCACTGCAAGATGCAGTCTCCAAAACAGAGCATGGTACAGTTTGAGGTGGGGGAAACAGGAAAACTAGATTCAATTTGAAAAGCAAAACAGATGGCACATGGGATTATGTTCTGCTTTTAAGAGTAGCTACTCTTCTAAAAAGCATCATAGAAACATGAGCAATAACAGTCTGGAGTAATTTTTTTTCTTATTCTAGTCATGCTGAAACACTACTACATTTTGATGCACAAGATCCTCAAATTTTGCAATAACAGGTAACTCTTACCTTTACGATGATTTTTTTTTCTCTCTATTCTGATTATTGAGCTTTCTACTGCAGAGGGGGTATCTATCCTCTCATCTTAACCCTGAGAGTATTTACCAAACTACAGTGTATCTGTGCATGGTTAAACCACAACAACTACTTAGGACAGAGCCTGAGATCACCAAAGCTTTGTTTCACTCATGATAACCAGCTGGTAGTGAAAAGGAAATGGAATTTCCAGCTTTTTCTTTTTAAAGAAAGGAAGCAGGCTACCTCTATAGCATCATACACAAAGTTGATGCAGTCTACATTTATGAAAAGAAGGTACTCTACCATACCTCTTCGAATGAGTATCTTTCTACACTAGCAAGTGCATCCTGAGATTCATTCCAGCCTCCCACAGCATAGATACAATCGTTGAGAGCAGCCACACCAAGATATGCTCTTCGGGTGCCCATTGGAGCGAGCTCAGACCAACGTTTAGAGATGGGGTCGTAGACTTCAACAGAACGTAGCTCTACTCCTTCACTGCTGATACCACCAACGACATAAATCAAACCTGCAGAAACAGTTTCTCCTCTTTTAGGCTTCATAATACAAAGAAAATTACTGTCACAACACCAGTTTCAGCCTGACATTAAGATGGTTAAAGAATGACAGAAAATCTTCCTCTTGCTCAGTAGTAGAATACATAAAGCTTTTGCATGAATAGCTTGAGGCTTGAGCACTAGAAGCTCTGATGAAAGCAAAAATTAATTAAGTGGAGGGGAAGGAAGTCAGAAGGTTGTAGCTGCTGACCTGGCCAGGCTCAAGTACTTAGTAAGCACATTTATTGATCAAGTATTTAGACATGTCTGTCATAAAATAACCTGTGGCAAGTCTTCAGAGTGTCAAAAACAAAAACATGCAACCCCAAATATGGAACATAAATAAAAGCAGTATTAGAAAGAGCAATCAACTGCTAAAAGACTAGCTGCATAACCATACTGTAAAACGTTTTCATGAGATACAAGGCAGAAGACAAGAGAAAACTTCATAGTCTGTGAATTCTGCAGAATTAAAAACAGAGCGAACAAACAAGTGAGGCACGAGGATGTGTGACTGACAGCTCAGCACAAGACAAAGGTAAGAATTCATGACTGAGACATAAAGCTTCAAGATCCAATGGCTGTTGGAACTATTTATGGATATAAACTTAATATTCACCTTGCATTTCACAACACCCAAAGCAGTAACGGGGCTTAGCCATGCTTCCCACCACATCCCAACTATTTTCTTCAGGATCAAATCTTTCAATTGTGTTGCCAATCTCTGCTCCAACCCAGCCTCCTGCGAATAACAGCAAACACAGGAAGGAATTTAATGGCATGAAGTTGTGTATTAGCTGCATTTTTAGACATACAGTGCACTGTTCCAGGACAAATTCTGAAATCAGCATGCAGTCAGTCTACAATGGAGATAAATTATAACTAAGCAATAATTAATCCACAGAGATTTAGTATATATGTTAATACTTATGGACACAGCTGTTTTTCAAAATGTAGGTTGACAAATTTGCATCACTAAGATGTAATGTTTAAGATCAAATCAATGTACAAGTTCTTTGAATTAGCATCTTTAACTTCACCTAGAAAAACCCCACAACTTACCCAAAGCATAGATAGCACCATAGCACGTGCACACTCCCAGTGCACAACGGGGATGGTTCATGGAAGCCACAGTTGTCCATTGCTTAGTAACAGGATCATAACATTCAGTACAGTCAAAAATCATTGAGTTGTCCTCACCTGCATAATGAGAGCAAGAAGACTCAGGGGAAATGCAATGTTCTGCACTGCAGATAGGGAAACATTCTTCAACTTCCAGGACGGGCAACATTTGAATACAAGATTTATATTTTAGCCAAATGGACAATGTAGCAAAAGCTTCATTTATACCCCAAACTAAATCATCACTGGGAACCACTTTCATCAATAGTTCCCTGAAATGTTACTGAAAACATCAGAGAGGTAAACAACCACAGTGCTGCACGTTTTACTCCACAGCACAACTGACTGGGTTTTCAAGACCAAAGAATGAGCTCTGCGGTGACAAAAACAGTCTACATATGCATTCTTTCATGATGGGCTGGTAGAGCTACTCGTCACATGCTTGTACAAACACACATAATGAGCCTTTACAGGCAGGCAGACCACAAGTGGTCTGTCCAGTGCTATTGCCTTTTATGCTATGGGCTTCTGCTAGATTATAAGTGAAAAAAGAAATTCCATTAACAGTGGTACACAAAGCCCACAGAATAGCCAACATCTCTCAGTCTGTCTGCACACATCCATATGGTAACCTGTGAGTAGCTACACCATGAGGGAAGAACAGCTTAGTAAAAACTGGCCAGCACAGGAGCCCAACAGGCATTCACAGAGCAGTGACAGTAGAGAACCAAGGAACCCCAACTCCTTTGTTATTACACCTAAAATTTGTATTATCCTCAAAACCATTTACAAGAAGAATAATTTTGAAAGTCTTCACACACAAGTTCTCTAGCATTCATGTAAGAAAGAAATCTTATTTCAGCCGTTACCTCCAATGGCATAGACCATTCCTCCCACCACAGCCACCCCCAGCCCGCTCCGGGCCTGGTGGAGAGAGGACACTGTGGTCCAGTAGTGGCTGAAGGTGTCAAATCGCTCCACACAGCTGAGAGCTCTGCTGTCACTCCAGCGCCCTCCCTGCAGTCGAGTGTATCCTCCTGGAAAATAAGTGGAAAGGCCAAGTAAGAGCTTCCTGCCCATCCTCATGCTCCTGTATCTAAACCATTAAAAATATTACAGTAACAGCCATTAGCCACTTTTAGAAGGAACTGGATTTTTCCAAGTAGCTCAGTTTCTCCAGCGTACAAGGAAGAATGGTTGCCTTGAGGGTCATGGAAATTGTGCTGAGCTGATGCCACAACACTCCAAATATTAGAGTTCATGTTTTCAGTAAAGTACAAGGATCAGCCAACAGCCTTTCCTCTCTAAGCCGGTGCTACTGACCACAGGGTGAAACAAACATGTTCCTTTCCAATATAAAGTTGCACCTTGACTGAAATTTCAAGTATGCCATCATACTTTTTATGATCATATGAAGTTTTCTCTGTGCAGGATACCAAAGTATCTTGCACAGAGAAAACGTCAGCCATTAGAACAAAACGTGCAGTGAATTTGCATACACCATTCTAGCAGTGAACCCTGGGTAAGTCCTCTGCTGATTTGCAGCTTTCCACCCAAGGCAAATTATTTTTGAACAGCAAATCTGGGCTTTGAATGCCATGTCACAATGACATGAAATGTGAATGCTGGACTCCTGTGCAATTCTAATCAAAGCAGCTAACACGGTAACTCGGCCCTGATGAAACATTTTGCTATCTTTATATATTTTGATTTAAAACGAATCCTCGAGTATCTCCTTCAGTACTGCATTCTGAGATACTACTTCATTTGTTTTAAGAGGTTCCAACAGCCACATTCTAACCTACTGCATAAAGGTACTTCCTGGCTTTCCTCCGGGGACGACCTTTAGAAGCCTGCAGAAAACTGCTGACCTTGTTCTCTTTGGGAGATTTAGAGACTTCACAATATTCTTTCAGCAAAGTTTGCAGGGCCACCCGAAGACTGAAATCTGGAATACCTTGAAGAGTAACATAAGTAGAATAAGAATAAAATGAGCAGAATTTTAAAAAAAGCACAGTGAAAAGTAAAACACTGTAAGCAATTCAGTTGTAGAAATATTACTAGCTTCTCCTAAAACAGCAGACAAATCAAGGTTGCTTACTTTTTAAAGGCTTTTTCAAAAGCACGTTTTTAAAATAAGCTGTGCTTATTTTTTAAAAAATAGAGCTTGTTTGCTATAAATATTTTCACTCATCATGCTATTAATGTAAAAAATGGTCATCAAAGCTCAGTAACTCTGAACAACACGTTGTTTGCTCATATATATGCATCTGATATTCCTTCTTTCACTTACTTTCTATGTATTTTAACAGCCTTTGTGCTGGTAGCAGAGGGAATCGAACCGGCTCCAGTACTTCTACGACATATTTCTTTCTTTTCCCGACATCCTTCAGGATCCATTGCATCGCGGCTGTGAAAACCTGATACTCGTCCTCGATGCTCAGGTCCTCGCTCCGCAGGATCTTCACGAGCTGCTCCTTGGTGAGCGCCAGGAACTCCTCTCCGCTCTGCACCTCCAGGAAGTGCGCGTGGATGTAGGTCTCGGTGAACTCCATCAAGTCGTGACAGGCGATCTGCTCGGAGAACTGGAAGAGGCCGATGCAGTTCAGCGGGTCGATCTGGCCCTTGAGGAACTCGCAGCAGAGCTCCACCACCTCGGTGAGCTGCAGCATGTCCGCGGCGACGATGAGCTCCTGGACGTTGTGCTCCGCGATGCTCACCACCCCTGCGGGCACCAAACCACAGCGGGGCCCCGCTCCAGCCTGCGGCCGCCGGGTACCCTCTCCTCGCCCCCCCGCCAGCCCTCACCTGTGTAGATGAAGTCGAGCAGCGTGTGGAAGGTGTCCGCCTCCACGCCCGCGATCCGCACCACGTCCCGCCCGGACTCCTTCATGCCGCTCGCGAACAGCGCCGCGAAGTAGGGGCTGCTGGCCGCCAGCACCAGGCGGTGCACGGAGAACGCCTCCGGGCCCACCTCCAGCCGCACGTCGCAGAAGCTGTGCCCGGCGCGCAGCCGGTTGATCTGGGCCAGGAGGAGGCGGGCGTGCCGCTCAGAGCTGGAGATGGAGCTGGAGCCAGAGCCGCCCTTGCCCGTCACGGCACTCGCCGCCATCTCTGTTGTGGCACCGGCCCCCCCCGGCGGCGGCCTCGCGCCGCGCACGCGCCACGCTCCGCCCGCCCGGGCGCGTGCGCGGGGAGGTGGAACGGGGGGGCGAGGGGCGCGCTCCCCGCTGAGGCGGCTCTGCCCGGACGGGCGGGCACCGTGACAGGGCGTGGTGAGGCGGCTGCGCGGGCTCCCTGTGTGCCCGGGGATCTGTGTGCCCAGGGCTCCGCGTGCTGAGCACCCTGCCCTCAAGCCGGCACTCGTTCTGGTACCTCTGTCCGCTTCTTTGCCTGTGCGTCTGCCTGACCACCTGGCCCCGTGAGGCCCCGAAGGAATCGTGAAATCATCAAGATTGGAAGAGAACTTTGAGATTATTCATTCCAACGATGCCCCCAGCACTGTCCCTGTAACCCCTAAA
Source organism: Picathartes gymnocephalus (assembly GCA_013390045.1). Lineage (NCBI taxonomy): Eukaryota > Metazoa > Chordata > Aves > Passeriformes > Picathartidae > Picathartes > Picathartes gymnocephalus. The sequence continues at coordinate 162,182 of WEKY01048306.1, read as the reverse complement.
CTGCTAAACCACAGCACCCAGTGCCAGATCCAGATGCCTCTGAAACACCTCCGGGGGTGGGGACTCCACTACTTCCCTGGAAAATGTATTTCAATGCCTGACCACCCGATCCGTGAATTTTTTTTTCTAACATCTAGTCTGAATCTCAGGTGTCTTAGCTTAAGGCCATTTCCTCTGGTCCTCTCAGTGCAGGCACAGTAAAAGAGACTGACCCCCACCTCACTATAACCTCCTTCCAGAGAGTTACAGAGGGCGATGAGTTCCCCCCTGAGCCTCCTTGAGACTGAGCAACCCCTGCTGCCTCATAAGACATGTTTTCTAGCCTTTGTTGCCTTAGCTGGGTATGCTCCAGTACCTCAATGTCCCTTTTAAAGTGAGGAGTCCCTGTGCACCCCTACAGACACCTCTGGCCACTCTGGGCTCGCTCCCTGCTCTGCAAAGAGGTTGCTTGTGATTAAAACTGGTCTCCCAATAGGTTGCTCACTTAGTCACTGCCTTCACAAACTCTGTCCCTCAGTCCTAGTCATGCTCCTGCAAACTGGGTCCCTGTCTACCTCAGTGCGTGCTTGTGAGAAACATGGCTATATTGGGGGGAAATTGCAGCTGCCACCAGCCCAGGGAACCGCAGAGATGGGAGGCAGGGACACTGCCTGTCCTTAGCTCAGGACTATGACAGCAGACCAGTGTTGACAGGGGATAAGCATCACATACTGAGGTAAACGCACATGATTACCAGGTGTGGCAGAGCTGACACTGATTCTGGGAGAAAAGCATCCCTCCTGAGTTTTCCACAGCTGTTCCAGGAGCATGACTGGCAGACTCAGCCCAGCACCCCTTTGTCCATAGAGTCCCCATAGAGTGGGCCTTCCTCTTCATTCTAGCACAGATGTTTCATCAGTGTCCTGTAGCAGCACCATGTGGGTCACTGGGGTCAGCACTGACCCTGAGGCAGAGTGTGCTTCCATCTTAGTCTATGTAATTCCCTGAGTCACTGCATGCCTGAGCACTGATGGGGGATGAGCATCATGTACTGAGTTAAATGCACGCAGTCACCAGGTCCAGCAGAGCTGGCACTAATTCTGAGAGAAAAACATCCGTCCAGAGTTTTCCACAACTGTTCCAGGAGCATAACATCCAGCCAGAGCAAAAAGCAATCAGAGAGCCACTTGGAATGCTTCCATATCTATTTACTGTGAGACTGGGAAAGAAAAACATGTCTGCTCACAGTTACAATGGTCATGGCCCCTCAGGCTTTTCTCATGATTCTGAATTTCATTGTAATAACTTTTAAATGTACTTCTGGAAAGAATCTGAATCATGATACCCTCTGGGGGCTGTTAGTTTCTCTCTTCATCAGCATTACATTCAAATTGCATTTTAAGTTAGTCTTTAAAAAGTACCCATAGAAAGTGTAGATCTAGAGAGAAGGTTTCTGCAAGCACACGCAGTTGGATGCATGCTGATATAACTCTATAAATTTTAAGCTCGGCTAATAAATGCATCGAGGTTTTTCTTTCTTTGACACACCAGTAAAAGAAACCAGACCCCTCTTGTGCTGACATTTTATTCATCGGAAGTGGCCTGTGAGTAAAAGGCTTAGAATTCTCCTAAATGCCAGTGGCTCGCTGGCTGGCTGATGTCAGCTGTTAGACTCTTGGCCAGCACTAGGATTTCACACCATAGCACCAAATTTACAGACACAAAGTAGCGTTGCTGAGAGAGCTAATTTTGCCCCAAAGGCCTGTACTGTGCTGTGTTCATGGTTCTGCCCCTAGCAAAGGGCACCAGTTCAGTGGGTGTCTTCTGTGGCCACACAGGAGCTGTACAGGATGGAGCTAATGCTCCCATATACTGTTGTGACGCTCCAAAAACATGCTGTAGACTTTCAGAAATAAGTCTGAAAATACCTTTGACAGTGTGAAATTGCACTGTGTAGCGAGGAGGCCTTTTAATTAACCAACACCAAGAATGGCAGTCTCTGTTGTGAAGGAATTAAAAATGTCTTCAATTTTAATCGAATACATTTTAAAAAATGTATTTGCCAATAAGCCAACTGAATGCTGACTGTCATAAAGGACAGGTGACAAAAAAAGGCATGCCCTGTTCTCCTCAACATGTCCCACTGTCCACACCTGCACAGAAGTGGTGCTGCCACCCTGCCAAAAAAGTGAGAATATTCTCACAAAAAACTATTCAGATTTTCTCGTGAAAAACCCCTGTCCCACAGAGGCCCATGGCTGCTCAGATTTCCCTGGCTAAAAGGTTCTCAAGAAAACCTTTCCATATGCCTGGATGATGTTCTGTGGAGCCGAGGGAGGTGTTTGTGCTGCTTTTCCTGAATCCTGCAGGTGCCGCTGTTACCGCAGGGAGATGTTTTGGAACATCCATAAAACCAGGACTGCAGGGTGACGTATTGGAACATTAACAGAATCGGGAGGCTGAAAGGTGTTGCCTGTATGGATGATGGATGCTGAACATCTCCTGTCTTACATGTATGATTTGTTTGTCTTTTCTTTCTACCCTCTCCCCCCCCCCAACTCGATATAGATGGACAGCTCTTAGTCTTAAAAAACAAAACAAAACACCCACCTCAAAACCTAAAAAGAGTATTTTGATTTGAATGTGCAGTTTTGCCTGACTGCATCTTGTCAGAACCTCTCCGTTACACCTGCAGTTTTGGGGACCATTTTGACTTAAAAACCCTTACCATACTTGGCTGCTAAAATTCCCTATTGCAGAGGAGACATGAAAGTCAGGCGTTGACTACTTGTAGGTACATCAAATCCCATGGAATCTTTTGTGATAGGAAGCCATTTTCCATGGCAATCAGAATGTACCAGGTCTAATTCCTCTCCCAGTTTAGTCGGTATGAATTCTTCACTTCCCATCCCAAACTGCATCTCTGCACTTAGCCCTCTGTGCTAAGGCATCTGCTATAACCTTTCAATGGTACAGGCAGTCGTCATTTTTGTTACTAATTACCCACTATAGTTGCTACTTGTGTTGTAATGCACTGGATCTATCAGAGAAGAGGTGTTGTCCAGCCTCACCAAAATGGAAAGGAGCTTACTTTGTGTTTTGATGTGGAGGTCACAAAATCTTTATAGGATACAACCATTTTTGCACCACTTCCCTGAATTCCACAAGGATTTGAAATCAAACTTCTCTCAGGGAAGCCAAAATTGCAAAAGTGCAGAGCTACCAAGAGTTCACGAGGAGTAGAAGCATCTGTAGTGCACTAAGCTACATCTCTTACACTTCCAAGACACCTTGTCTCTGTTAAGGTCTAGGTTTTTCCCAGATGTCCCATTTACTCTGAGTGCCATGGCATGCCCAAAAGCAATGATGCAGATCAGCAGCCTTTGGATGCACATTTGGTGGAATGTTGTTGTGCAGCCTCTTGATGGGGTAAGACAAGGCAGGCTGGTGGACTTTACATTCTGAACCTGGAGGAGAGAAGAGGCTCCCTGGCTTCTTGTAAGGTATTTCCCAAAGACAGCATTGGTTTACCCCATTATCACCCCAATGGTGATAATCACTGCTTATCGTGTTTGTCTACTCAGTCAAAAGCCTCTAATGAGCTACAGACACTATATTCTAATTAGATACCTGCAAAAACCTGTTGTCAGCTTATGCTTTTACGTGATACATAAGCTTTAATGGATAAAGAAGCTTCCCTTCAGGGTCTGAATGTTTCCTATCTCAGTGGGTTGTGCTTCACAGGGAGATAACACATTTTCCAGACTCAAACCAGGCACGAGAACACTCTCTCTCTACAGGTTTGGGCCAGGCCCAAGAACTATTACTTTCATTCCTGTGAGGGTTAATGAATCTTGATGAATATGTGTGTAGGGTAGAGGTCCGAACTGCAATTGACCCAAACACAGACAGCAAGAGGGGTCCCCAAAGACAGTCTTTCTGCACAGGCGGACACACAATATGGGGCTTGTGTGAAAACATTTAAGTTTTCACAGTGCCAGCAAGGTGATGATGGCTCTGTCCTTTTCTCGGCTGAACTGTTAATGGCTTGGGAAACTGTAAAGCTCAGGGCCCTGCCATCCTGAATTCTCTTCTCTTCTCTTCTCTTCTC
>WEKY01048306.1:146578-157607 GCA_013390045.1 Picathartes gymnocephalus | reverse complement strand
GTCTGTTTTGAAATTTTTAATTAAGTATTTTTACTATTTTCACTGTAATATGGCTTGAGGTAAAGGTGGCATTAAGGTAACAGGCTGCTATCAGAGTTGTCAGTCCAGACAGGTTTTGCAGTCTTGAAGTGGGGATTGAGAAACTCTCCCGAGTATTCACATCCCACCAAAGGTGCTGCAGCACAGGCTGTGCTGGCATCCAGCTGAGGAGGGTGTTGCTCTCCAGTGACCAACCATGCCCTGGGGAGCCATTTGTCAGGCAGCAAGAGTGGGGAACACCTCTGAGCCACCGGAGCCTTCAGAGGGAATGTGACAATCCCAGTGAGTAGTGCACAGGTATTGGCTTGTGATTTCAGGAGCACTATCAGTATTTCACTACTGTGTGCTCCAGGCTTCACCTTCATGATAGCATTGGGTGGAAAGGGGATTGGTGTGTGATAAAAAATAATAAAACAAGGAAAAAAACCTTTTCCAATGTTAAAATATGCCCTAGCAATGAAAGGATTGTGTCACCTGACCTACTTGTGGGGAGAGTTTTGTGTTCTAGGTACACTTACCTAGCAGGAAGTTTGGAGGAATTCCAGTGAAATGGGGAATGTTGTGCAACATGCATGGCTAAAGTTCCCCACCACTTAGAAGATTTTTGTGTTTAAACCATGGATTTGGAGCAATTCCAGGCAATTTGATTTAAAATAAACATCCTGGATGCAGTGTGTCAGATACTAGCACAATATTGCTTTAGTCTTTCTCATTTCTCCCGTGGGAATAATCATTCCATGAAGAAGGAAAGTGATCTAATGAGAGAATTAACTCAAGAGCTTGAATACTGAATTAGTCACAGCTGTCTGAGAGGGGAACCAAGGTGAACTCCACAGAGACCTCACTGCATTTCTGAGGAAGGAGGCCAAAAGAATACTGGGACTCAACAGTTGGTGATCAAAACAGAGGCAGCAGAGATATACTTTTAGGGGAGAGACTTTCCTCCCTCATTTCTTTGTGAAGATAAATCTCAGTAGTAGGGAATCGCTGCAACTTTGTCTTGGAGATGTTGAAAGCTGCCAGATTGTTGAGGTCTGATCCTAACTGTGTCCTCACACTTATTTGAAGCAGATGACTGATTTCATAGCTTGGGTCTTTTTCACTGTAGTCTGGAGCTAACCTGCAGCTTCACATTGAATTACATCTGCTCTCTAAGGTGACTGTATCAAAGGTGCAGGTCTTTTTTCTTGTCAGAAGGAAAAATGAGTTGCGCTTGAAAATTATCAGTCTTCAGGCATGGGGGAATTCGGTCTTGCCATTAGTAAAATTTGGCAATGTTTCAAATTGTAATCCAAACCCTAATGGTTTTTGGACTCTTTACTTAACTCTTCTTGTCTAAATCTCAGTGTTTCCTTGGATAATAAAGTAGAGCAAACACACAACAGACATGAGCTGTCTGGAGCATGTGGCATTTTTTTAATAACTCCAAGTTATGCAAACCTTTGGAACAGAAAAAAAGAAAGGAAAATAACCAGAAAATGTGCATAAATTCAGCTAATTTCATTCCTTTAAAATTATATGGTCATTAGATATATACCAGGAGCATGTTTGTTCTCCCAGAACATATTGCACTGGTGTTGACAGAGCTTGTGAGCTGATTTCATTGGGAAGATGGATAGAGTTAAACTCTGCCTGATACCCATCACATTCCACAGCCTGTGTGATGCCGTGGGGTCATTCCAGAAGCAGTGCCTCGCTGGAATGTGAGATACTCACCAACTCTGAGTAACTGTTATAGGATGTCTGTAGGTCCTGCATCTGCTTCCTTGGTGAATCAGGACTTCCAGGGCTCTGCATACACTGAAGCATTAAAAGAATAAAACTTCTTCCACAGTGTAACATTTCAGCTGTAAATGGCATAGGTTGCTACTACGCATCCCAACTCCTTGGCTGCTCTGCTGTTGCCTTGTCATATATTTTTCTGGATAATTTTTTCCAATGATTTACCTTTCCTCAGTGCAAGCATTTTTCATCTCCCTTTTTAGATTTTCACCTTTAGAGGCTTGGTCTAGTTCTTGGGATAGAAAGATCATTTTTATTCTAATCTTGTCTTCAAGGTGCTTGCAAAATCTCTACTTTATTGATTAGGGAAATATAAGGATTGACTGGATCAGAACAGATCCTCTGGGATTACTAACAGAAGATCTGTCTGAGTTTAATGACAACATATTCATAGTAGTCTTTTAATATATTTTTAAGCAAGTATTACAGTGATTTCATTTGCACTTTGGTTTTCTTCAATTGCTTATCAGAATGTTATATCAAATGTTATCAAAATCTTAAAAAGCCAGATCTAATCTACAGCTTTCTCTTTTTCTTTGGGCTGGTTGTCTCTCAGCAAGGCAAATCAGCTTGCTTGACATTATTTGTCTTACGTAGTGCAATAATTATTATTTGTATAATTTCATTATCCTTCAAGGTCCATGGAAATGCATTGTTTAATAATTTGTTTTGGTTTTTGGATGTTCATGTTTTTTGCACTACTTTATTTCATAAAAGCCTGGATCATCAGACTCAATGATCTTAAGGGTCTTTTCAAACCTCCACAATTCTGTCATTCTATAATTTTTGCATAATAATTTAACATAACTTTTTTCCGAGGATTATCTTACAAAGTGCAGCTTCATTTGCAATGTGAAAAAAGACTCTGCAACAGAACTTGTCTGTGCTAGTCCTAGTTCTGCAATACTTGTAGTGATCAGATAAGTCTCTTTTTAACTCTCTTCCACTGACACACTTTGCTTCTCACTACTTATTTTCCTCTCAGGTATATTTTGAAGATTACTGAATATTTATGAAATGTTTTGAGTGAAACCTGCAAATGAAAAATGCAACAGAAGTTGAAAATGTCATCATTACTGATGTTCATAATTTTTTAAAAATGGAAGACTGTTTGGAAGTCAATATCCATGGAGATTTATGAACTATAAAAATAGAGTGAGGACTCTTAAAGTATTACAGGAAATTGTGGCCTGAGGAAGAAAGCCTTGCAATGGCACAAGGAACAGTGGACAAGTTTTGTTAATAATACTTAGTACTGAAATATATCCTGGATGAAGCATTTGTATTACAGAAGTATAATGGAATCCTTTTCAGTCTGCAAGTAATTAAGGATGAGGTTCATCATCATCGTAAGTAATATTCATAATTTTAAAGCAGTAGGCTAAGATAATATATACTAAAGAACTCTAACAGATGTCATGAGAGGTCTCATTTGTAAGAAATCCTGGCATGTCAGTGAAATTTCAGATGACTCACAGTATTCTGCCAATGTTTAAGGAAAGAAAATTAAATAAACAGAGCAATCAGTATGACCCAGCTTAGCTGGTTAACGTGACACCAGACCCAAGTAGCACAGTACCAAAGCTGTCCTTAGCCAGGTTGTAAATAAGTCAATAATTGGCAATATTTTTTATTTTTATCAACACTCTTTTGTTGATAAGTCTGGTTTAATATATTGATAAGGGTTTTAAATCTGTTTCCTCAGATTGGTGTAGGAACATATTTCTCAACCTATTTCCCAAAGCATTTGACTACCATTGTGACATTTTAATAAAGATCTTAGTCAAGTCTAGTGTCACTAAATATGGAGGCATTTCAGTGGTCTGGGCCGGGGTGGCTCCAGAGGCAGGAGGTGCTTTTGGGCTGTGATGCATAGAAGCACCTAGCCAATCAGGGCAGCATTAGCTGGGGATGTCTGCAGTCACCAGTAACTTGGATCTTTCTTTTCCCTTGTTACCTTCTCACTGTATTGCTGTGATCTGTTTTTCAGCCATTGTGTTATTTTTCATTTTGCTTTACCGGAGTTATCCTAGTCCTTCTATAAATTTAAAATACCCACTGATAGCATTTCTGAGGATCACAGAGGTTGTTTAAGGTGTAAATCACTGTGCATATAAAGCAACCAGGCAGAGCTAACAGTGGCTTAAAAAGATTGGCATATTCATGTGAAGTCTTTGTAACACAAGCGAGTGCAAAGCAATGAGCCTGAGAGCTAAAGATCGTTGTTCACACCTCTGGGACCAGGGAGCTGTAGAGTGGAAAACTGCCGCAACTGAGAAGTTCTTGAATTTTTGTCCTAGAAGAGAGATGACCTAGAGGAAATATGGTAGCTCTGCAAAATTATTTGGGTCACAAAAGAGTTAAATGGTTTGCTTAGGGTGCATCATGAGTCAGTGGGAAAGTTATGAATAGGAGAAAAATGGTCTTTCTTGGTCCTTTATCTTGCTGTAGGACCCAATGTTCTTCAAAAGCATGTAATAACCAGTCTTATGGGTCATCTTGAAACTAACCATGAAGGAGGTGTTTGTTGAGAGTGGTTTCAAGAGTAATTTAGTCAGAGCAAAGAGAATAAAGTGGAACGGGAAGAAAAAGAGCAGAGACACAAGCAGACACAATTGTGCTATACTTAACAAAAAACTATGAAGAAAATGTTTGTCCATGGTGATACAGAAAAAGTTGATATTATGGCAGTAAGAAGGGATAATTAATTCTTGAATTTTGAGCATAGCAAAATAAAAGGTGGGAAAATTTATCCTCGATTTTGTTTGATTCTGATGCAATAAAGAAGGACAAGAAAAAACAGTTAGTGAAATAGGGGGAGAAAAGGACTGTCAGAGCTTTACAGAAGACTAAGTTCTTGTTCTTTCTTTTCTAACAGTAGAACTGACAGATTGAGCTAGCACAAAATACAGATGTGGCTAAGTATCATTCTGAAAACAATTCAGTGCTGGTAGGAATTAGTCCATTGTTAAGTGTACTGAGAAGCTGGTCGGAAGCAGAGCATGACCTAATGGGTTTAGCATTACTATTGCAGCTGTGTGAAACCATTCCAATAAATAAACAGCTCAGTGAAGAAAGTGTGTTAGATTTTTAAGATTCTCCCAGTCTAACAGGATGTGCCAAGTCATTGTTTTAACTGTGGAACAGATCCTTAAATGCTGTAAGGCAACCAGATCCTTTGGAAACACCAAGCTTATGCTGATTTTCACAATTAGATAATGTGACCTCCAAAGTAAACCCTTCTCATGGTTTCTGTGGTGATGGCACTGTGAAAGGCTGTACAGAATGGCACAGACCTGTCCACTCTTCAGTGATGTCAGAGGAAGTATGGATGCATAACTGAAAGCAGGATTTCATTCATCCTTTACCTGACAATATCTCTGGGCTGGTACAGGTTTTGTTTTTCGTTTGACTGTAACAATGATGCTGGGAAATAGAATTATTGATGAGAGAAACCTGACTGGAGCTGTCCCTGACACTTTGGTTTCTCAGAGATCATTATGTTTGGAATAATTCAGTGGGAATAATTTCACTCAATATTATGTTTTAAACTGATATTTTAGGAGACTTTTCTACTGCTTTTGCTTAAGGTAAAAGCCCTGTGCAACAGACCATGCATGCTGTGTACTGACAATATTAGGATCCAGGGATTTATGTAGTACACCATAAAGCCCTGTTTTTAAGATACAAAATAAATACATTTTCAGTGGTCAGTAGCCAGGCTTACTGACCTATTTCTGCCTGAAGATTTCTTCTTTATCTGATCAGACCCAGGCACAGAGGAACTCGTGACAGCAGTGCTGTGTGCCTGTGCTATGAAGTATTTGGGTGGAAGATTTGGTGCATTACTGACAGGCATGACTTTCCAGAGGTCTGCAGTTCTCACTGTTCCACCTTAAATCAGCAGGGGCTGCCTGTGCCTCTTCTCTTTGAAAGTCAACCCCTAGATGTTTCCTTCAGGCTTGTAGCTGTTCAGTTCAAGTCACAAGATTACACCTGTGCTAACCTGTGTGGAGCTTTGTGATGCAGATGCAAAAACATCAGAGAAAGATTAATACCACCAGCCATTGATTTATTATGTTCCAGAAAGGAAGGGATAAAGCAGGCTGGCATGATGCCCCAAGCCCAGCCTCCGTGACGATTTCTGTTGTCCTGACATACATCCACTGGCATTTATCTTGTCGGTTCACCTTCCTTTCGCTTTAGTTTCTCAAACTTCAGGAGTTTATTTTGGCAGGAATTCTCCTCACTGCTGCTGCTGCTGCTGGAGCTTTCCTCTGAGCTTTCGGAGAGGAGATACTTGATGGCAATCGAGTCCTTCTTGTTCATTTGCAAGCAGAGGCAGGAGGATTTGCTCACCTTAAATGACTTCCCCCACATACTCTGGCACATGTCAGTCCCATTTGCATACATCTGTGTGTCAAATAAGAAATGCCTAAATTACATTTAAATAGAATTGAACTAAAATCAGCTTGTGTCAAATTTATAAACATTTATCACTTTTAAAAAATTGGTGCCAGGTTATAAAAACATTGTCTGGAGTAATTTACTGTCTTTCTGTGTCCTATGCTTCATCTCTTCTGAGATGTCTGAAAATGTTACCCAGTCCCACAACGTGCGAAAGTGATTTGCCTGTTTTGAGAGCAAGTGGTTACACAAAATACAGGGATCAACAGCTGCCCTTTGTTTCCACCCCGGGGCTGACAGCCCAGTAGCTCTCTGGGGCTAATAGTTAATGCTGTGTGTGAGAGCCTTTACAACTTGTAGCATGTCAGGACACTCTGACATGCCTTGAAATCTGAGTAGTGCTGAAAGTGCCAGACAGTGCTTTGAATACGGGAATCTTTTTATTTACAGGCCAGAGACAGCCCAGTGGAGTCACAGCTCCAGGGATCTCATTGTGCCTGCTGCAACGTACTTCATGGCCGGGCAGGACCTCTCAGGCAAAGAGAAAGGACGTAATTTAGCAACTGCTTGAAGAAAGTAAGTTTTTGTCAAGCTTCCAGTGCTTTTTCCAGTGGGGCAATGGCCTTTCTGGCTCAAGAAACTGCGAATTGCAGCTTTTTATTCTCTTATCAAGTGAAGTTGTTCTGTTCTTGGCACTATAGCATTTTATAAGTCCTGTGTCATAGGAACTGTCAACCACACAATAAAGATACTGCTTGTTTGCTGAGCTCACATTGTGACAACCTTCTGCCTGCCCAGCTTGATTTTAAAGTATATTAGCTTAAGAATTATCATGTCCAGACACAAAGCAGGCAGTATGTATGCTTTATCTTGCCTGAATTTCTCCCAAGTGTTTGTGGTTGAAGTTCAATCTTTTCTGTTTCCAAAAAGGAAACTTCAGGTACTCCCAGAAGCAAAGCTGAGAATGAGTTTGGGGATGGGAGTAGTGGCAGGAGTAGAAGCCTTGGAAATTATGGAGTAGGAGTGTTAATAACTGAAGCTGTGGGCCAGGCAGCAGCACCACTGGTCTCTGTTGCTGACTGATTCACCTTGACCACATTACCAGCATCTCTCTGATGAAAGGTTTGTTTTATCTATAATAGTACAAGTAGTCCTTGCCCATGATGCTGATTCCTACAGTGTTTATCTTACTGCTGTAATTCCTGGATGCTCTGCTGGTTGACCATCATCACCAGTTCATACAAAGATCTGACACTGTGAATCTCAGAGCAGGTGCCCTGTCTTTGAGTTGGGATAATTCTGCATGGAAGCTGCTCTGTGTGCAAAAAAACTAATGATTACAGATTTAAGTCTATTATGCAGAAGTGAAATTGAGTATCTGTAGTCCTTCTTCTCCAGTTATTTTTGACAACAAATTCTTACATCTCCCTGTGTCCCCATGTACAAAACTATGTTGACTTTTGCCTTAGAAAAATATCCTTTATGAATAATACAGAGTCTCCCCCAAACAGCCCCAAAGACTCTGTAGTCTGTAAAACAGCTTTTCAGCTCATACCATCTCTACCAGGGCTTGCACCATGGATGCTGCAGGTGCTGGAGAAGGAGTATGGTGGTTGGATGGTGCACTGGGAGCAGGGTCAGAAAAGGAAAGCTCCCTCCATCTAGTTCTTTCCTTGTGCACATCTCAGGGCAGGCAGATCTTAGCTCTTTTTTTCCCACTATTCCTGTGATTTTAAGTAGCAATATTTTCTTCCAGCTCCTGTGCAGTTCTGAATTTCTACCTGCTTTTAGCTAATCATTTCAGAAAGTACTAAAGCCTGTCATGTGGGTTCATTTAGGTCTTTATGCAAGAGACATGGCTACAGCCCGTACTTGTGTCCCACAGGTTCTGTAATGTTTTGGTGCTCTTCTACTTGCTAAACTGATAATTTTATTTTGACTTTCCTCCTAATTCTGCTTAAAGATCAGAGCATAATCAGAATGCTGCAGCAAACACATGGAGCATACAGCCTGTTTACCCAACATGCCCCTATTACTGCAAAGGATTCTGACTCTTTAGCTTTTTGGAAAATGTTCTAGTCTATGCATTAACATTGCTTGGGGAGGACTCAGCTGGGAGAATAATGACAAGGCTAAAACTGGCCATGGTCAGTTGTGCATTCTTAATATTCAGCATTTGTTCTTTATTCAGCAGTTGTCCCAAATGGGCCTTAGAACCACTTGCATATGTCACATGTTGAGCTGCTGATTGCTCCTCTGTGAAAAAAGTAAGGATCTGTCTACAGTGCTCTGACGTGTGAGAATCCTTCCAGGAGTTGAGTCCAAACCAAGGCAGTCTAGTGTTTGTATATCATGTAATTTTCATATGGGAAATGTGTGTTTTTAAATTTCTCTGCAGAAATTTCATCTTTATGCTTACTTAACATGCAACCCTATTTTTTGTGAAAAACATGGGCAGTTTAGGGTGTGGTTCCATTTAGTTAGGGAATAACTGTGCCTGGCTTCAAGTGATAAGGCCTCAGAATTTGCTGCATGTTTTTCCCTGCAGATGGTATATTTTCTTTAAGAAATAAGTGCAAGGGAACTCAAGGTTAATCTCTGAAACAGGGACAGTTTGAACACAGACTGGAGATTATTTACGGAGATTATCATTTTGTTTTTCACTTCATCTGGAACTACTGATGATTTAGCACATCTGGGAAACTAAGCTGTAAGTTTCCACAGCCCATTTGGTGTTGGCCACCTTCCTGAGTCTGCTGATTAGTGTCACTTTTGCAAAGCAGACAGCAATCCAGCACTAACTGGACTGTGTCTTCCACTTATATCAGTTGCTGAACCGACTTCTGGAAGTCCATGCACTTGAATTGAATTCTAAATAATGAATCTGCAAGCCTTACTACCAGTCCCTGAGTACTTCACTTAAATTTTGTTTACTTCTGCAATTTGGGCAGTTTTTCATGTACTCAGTGAAGTTCAACTGTTAAAAATATTCAAATACACATTTGAACTGTATTATATTGCTCTGATGTTAAACTTACTTGAGTCAGTAGAAAAATCCTACCTGACTCAGAAAGGTCTGTAGATCAGGTTCCAGGCAACCTTGCTCCTGTGAGTCTTGTCAGTTCTCATTTTATACACTTTTGCTCATAAAATTAGTTATCCCAACCATTAAACATTCTCAGAAAGATGGGATGGTGAAGGACAAAGTAAAACAGAGAAAAGGGCAAAGATACCAAATTGGCAAGAAAACCTTAAAAATTCCTTTGTGGTTTGGGAATTTACATTCCAATTAAAAAACACAGAAGTGTGTAGAGCCCCATATCGTGTAAGGAACCTTATGAAATGCATCTTAGTGTGTCTATATGAACAAAGTTCATTTATCTTTTTCTTTCTAAATTCCCCTGTGGTTAAAATATCAGTGTTTCTTGAACTTTTGTTTCACAAATGGAATGAATAGTGATTAATTAAATGTGTATCTAGCTAGAGTAAGTGCTGTACATAAAAATGAATGTTTGAAAATTTGTATACTTAAAAAGTCTGATGTAGGAATGGCTTGAAACTGCTGAAGTAAAAATAATTCACCAATGGCATTTTACTCCCATACATTCAGGAAAAAAAACAACTCCTAATGCCGTATTTTTTGCTTCAGTTGAAAAGGTTGTCTTACCTCACTGTATGGAATACATTTATTCTTACAGTGGTTTTCTCCACTCTGATCCCACTCCCAATCCGTCAGCCAGTTATGAACACATATGGAATCATCTTTGCAGGCTTCATACCTTCATGGAGATTAGTGTGGAAGATACAGTTACTTCTCTCACATTTTTCAGTGGACTCAGATTCAACTCAAAGGGGTGTCCAGGGGCTCTGTTAGTAACGTGGTGTGATTACAGTGCAGCTTAGCAACAGATCTTCAAACAATGTGCACATTATCTTAGCTTGACATGTTCATAAACTCCGAGCTGGCCAGGAAGACCTAAATTCCCATGAAAACTAAACCGTTCACTCAGTACCTTTTATACTGACAAACTTAGCAAAGGGCTCGTGTTGTGGGTGTTTTCTGCTTGGTTATCTGAGTTGCTGAGTGGAGGAAATCCTGGGAGGGAGGGAGTGAGTTCCATGAATGCTGCTGTTCAGTGTCATAACAAAGCATAAGTATGCTAAGGGTGAACTGTCACTTGAAGGACATGTGGAGAAAGTTTGTATTTATGATTTAATATGGGAGAAGAATGATGTTTCTCAGGCAGGGGAGTTGCTATGAGAAATGTGCACTGAAATAAGGAAATTCTATGAACAACAAAATCATATAAACTAATAGGCTGTCAGACTCAGAATGACATTTTCAAAGAAGTTAAAAGGAAAATTAAAGATAAGAGTCCTGTAGGGCATAGGTCTAAAATATTAAGTTATTTTTAACTTGTAAGTGGTAATGTAAAAAAAAACCTATAAATGGCCTGGAATGAGTAGAGCTCTGGCTGGTTGATGTGATGAGAGATCTCATGACTTACAATTATCCTACATCATTTCCTCCTTTCCACTTCTCTTTTATGTTGTACTTTTTGGCTCTTACCTTTCTTAAAGATCACTTTCTGCAAATCAGTTAACATGTACTCAAATTTAGTCTCATTGGCTTCCCGAGGGCTATTCATACCAGTAACTGAGAGTGCCAAAACAATGAGGCACAGCTTCTAGAAAGTTAATCTTTAGCATGGTATTTATAATTAGTGCCTTTGGATAGATTTTCTGCTTATCATTTTAAATCTTCAGGGTCATCTTTCAAAACTATTTTGTTATCACGGGG
>WEKY01048306.1:132085-146530 GCA_013390045.1 Picathartes gymnocephalus | reverse complement strand
GGGGCTGCAGCCTTACATTTTTAAATGAAATATGTGTGTTGTCATGTCACAGAACAACGAGAACTGGATATTGCAGTAGATTTGCAAATGCAGAAAGATCAGAAGATGCGTATCTGCAGTATCTTCACATTGTTTTTCTGGGGTTTTTGGAGGGAGAAAGAGCAATAACAGATGGAAAGTAACCAGAGCCTGAACTAAACAGCTCGAAGTCAGGAGACAAGTACTCTCAATGGGTTCATCCCTGAATCTGCTGTCAGAGGTAGAGACTCTGCTGGAAATAGAGGCTAAAATTTGATAAATTAATATTCATGGTATACATCTGGTTTCCTCAGAAATCTGAATAAAATATATTTATTAAGGTGTTTATATTTTTATTCACCACTATTTATTGACTTGTCAGATGAAATGTTTCCTAATCATGATTATTACCTGACTGTGGTTTGTTCTATAAGCAGGTGACAAGGCATAACTCTATTATTAGGAGTTTTTCTTTATCCCAATGGAAGTAATTATGAAGTCAAGTTTATGAAAGTCATGATCTGTGAAAAGTCTAATTTCTGCTGTCCAGAAACCTGTAAGTTGTTTCTTCAAACATTAATTAAAGCCTGTGAGAAACATAAATACTTAAAGATCCTCCCTGAACATATTAGTTCCCTATGGACAATGAGCAGGATATTTTTATTTTAAAGCCTTTTTCCTTGTATTTTTTATAATTAGCTCTTTCTCTTTTGTAGGGCACAGGGCCCTTTCACAGGTGAATGAGAAAGGGCTTGTGCATTGGGCTCTTTCAAAAGCAACGGTTTAAGGACTAGTGAGAGCAAGGAATCCTAAAACAATAGGAAGAAAAGGAAGGCCCCAAGCTAGTCAGATGAATTTCTTTTAAATTAAGTCACTGCTCATTCAGAATACTCTGCACATTTCTGGCCACAAAGACATACAGTGTGCAGCAGGCACACTCAGAGTATGTAGAGAAACTAGGTCACATCACCAGCAGTGCTGTGGCATGCTAAAGGGACTCCAGTGAATAGAACATGAAAAAATGTTACTTTAAATCACCAGAAAGAGTGAGAATTCTGTCCAGGCTCTTTTCTAGCCTGAGGCCTTATGCAGAGTGAGGGAATGGGTTTGACACTGGCATTAGGCAGGCACACAGAGCAGCATGCAGGGTAATGGGCCATCAGGACATTTTTGATTCAGGCCAGGCATCTGTGATGGCCAAAAGGAGCAATAGATCATTGTTCAGGACTTGTTTAGAGTAGATCCTCTCTCTGCCAGGAGACTCTATATTGCAAAAGGGTCAGTTTTTTTTTTGCAGCAGCTCTCAATCACTCCACCATACTTTCCAACAACAAAAGTTAAAAGTGCTTTTTACCTGCAGGTTCTGGCAGTACCCAGGGAACACTGAGGATTTTGCAATGTTATATTGACCCATGATCTACACTTTTGTATAAATCTCATATACACTAAAGCTGGCTTAAACCAGTTCATAGATGCAAACTAAACTCACAGCACATATTTCCTTTCATCTTTACACATTCACTTGATATAACAGTTTGGTAAAGTCTTTTCATGCTACCTGTTTTGGCATACATTTGTTTTAGATACTGGTATTTTATTATTTTGCCCATTAGATCTATTTTAGAGCTCAGTGGCAACTTCAGTGCTTTAATATCCAAATGCAAAATTTGGTTCTGAGCTTTAAGATTCAGAGCACTGAGGGAAATTCAAGGTCTCTATCTTCAAGGAGGTCAATAATCTAGATTCAGTTTACAAGATTACAAAAAACTTAGCAAGGAAGACTGTGCATGACAAATCTGTTCCTGAGGCACATGAAGTTTCCTGATAAAGAAATAAAATTTGTTGCTAGAGAAAGCTCTAGGAAAGGTAAAAAATACACCAACCCTTCTCACTATCTTCCATTACAAATCCAAGCTATGCTTCTTGTTTCCTACACTGGCACAAAACAACAAATCCTACCAAAATTCTGCACTGCATACATGACTTTGCCCTTGGAGGCAATGGAAACAGATCCACACGTCAATAATATTCAAGTTGTATAAGCACTAGGGAAGCACGGCAGAGAGCAGCCCAAGAGAACCCTGCCATGCCCTGTCTTCTGTATTTTCTATACTTTCAAGAAAAGCTCTTTTATAACATTTTTAGAAGTATCGTAATGGTTTTCCATGATTTTCAAAGCAGCCTAAGGGATTCAGACATTCACAGTCCATTACTTTCATGGAAAGCTAGCACTTATAATCCTATAGTGTGAACAGAGCCTGTGGTGTTTGTGCTGTGCTTCACACACACATGCAGACAAGTTCTTACAGTGACTGGGCACAATATTCATAAGGTGCTGACTGAGTTTATGTGGCCCATGGTGATGTTATTTAAGATCCAACATCTCAAAACAGGGAGGGAAGGAGAGAGAGAGGGAGGGAGAGATACATGCTGGATTAAGTACCAGTGGAAAAATCTCAGTACCCTACATGGATATTATGCTCCTGCCCCAAGACTAAAGACAGATGGGTGCTGGGTTGCCCCACCATGTGCCTTGCATTCAAAACATACTGTGATTTTCTGATTCTGTGTTTTGGGAAACAAAATTCAATGCTATTATGCTGCTCATTGCTATTAGTAATTTTAGCATTACTTGGCTGCAATTGTCTCTGAAATTCAGGCTTTAGAAGAGATTTAGAGAGTGTGATGATAGAAGGGAAGAGGTCAAAGGTGAAAAATTAAGGAATGTAGCTAATTTGATACATTAATTAGTTGAAGTCCCACATGAAGTGACATCTTTCCTGATTTTTTAGTGCATTTTATACATACAAAACAAATGTATCATACCATGATCAAGTATTCAGATTGAAAATGCTAATTGCATAAATTCTACTCCACAGACATGGACTTTTCAAAGGGTGGGCAGGCCCTTGCTGATGCCAGTGCCTATCATTGTGGCAGGAGCTCCTCTGTCAAGATGCCACTGCACTGCATCCTCCCCCAGGGCAGAGCAGTGCTGTCCCCGAGTCACTAAACACATCTCAGTGTCTCCATCCCGCTTTCACAGCCTGTGTCATTATTATTTTGGGGGCAGTAGCTTAGCAGAAGGAAAAGCAGAGACGGCAAACAAGAAATTCAGAAGCAGAATCAGAGAAAAGGTTGTGCAACACCACTGAATCACGGGCATATTAAAACCAAGTAAAAACACTTTGATTAAAAAGCTGAACCTACCAGTCATCACAAAAGCTTTGACACAATGGAACAGCCTGAATAGCAGCAGTGTCGTTGGGATGGATCCAGCGAGCAGCATGTGGAGAACACCGGTAAAAGCACTCGATTTTCTTTGTGAAATCTTCACAGCTGTGATGGATGAGAAAAGCCACAAAGAAGCCTGTTTCTGAGCATCAAGGCTACAACTTCAGTTTTCTAGGCCTGCTTTGATGTGGATGCAATACTACAGATTAGAAGAAAAACACAGAAAAGCATCCTTTGGCCCTGTTAATGCCTAAGTTTGAAACTCATTCCTCTGGCATTGTGTACAGACTCTGACCATGCAATTACCACAGCCAGCTACAGCACAAATGTTTCCATGCGTATTTCAGTCCTATTTGTGTAAGCTTTCCGTAAACTTTAGAGGCCTTGAGTTTTCCTGGCAACAACGATTCCAGGCAATAATAAAATGTAGTTTAAAACTATAGTATAAAACTTTGTCTGTGCTGTAGCCTCATGGTTTCACTCTAGATTTTTCCCACAGCCCAGCTGAAGTTACTTAAAATCGCATACTGTGCTGCTCTCCTGGGAGTGGCAGGCAAGAGCTGTTGCTTTTTCACATCTGTTTTTGCTTAATTGTTTTGTACTTTCATCCCTTTATTTCTATAACTTGCCATGTTTCACAGCTTTAACATCTAACGGGGTACTAAAAATCTTAATTAAGGAGACATTTTTCATGGTTACAAAACCCACAGGACTACAAGAATTTTTATTCTAAATTTTCAGACATTTCATTTCTGGACTCCTGTGCTTTTTTTTTGGAGAACTTTAATAATTTAGTTGATGTGCTTTCTACACAGAGGAAGAAGCCTGGTCTCTATTCACTACAGATCACACTCACTGGTGGGTGATGGTTGGAGAGCTACAGAGGTGCTGGGTGGTTGTCACCTACTGGGTTTATGACCGGTTTGCATTGCTAGATCTGGTTCTATACTGAAAGCAAATTTGAAAAAACATAATCCTGTCTTGAAAAAATGGCACAAATAGTGTAGACTTAGGGATTTCTGGGTCTGTGTAAGAGGAGAAGAGTCAGAGGTTGGTCAGGTATAGAGAAAAGGTGATGGGAACTAGGCTGAGTGACATAATCTCTAGGGTAACCTAATGTCCATCAGCAGCTGGCGGCTGCTCCAGCCCAGTTTTGTGGAACCAGGACACAGAAAACATCAAAGCTGACTTACGATTTACTGAGCTTCCCACATCTGTTCCAGTAGCTGTTGCTTACTTTAATTACCGGCAAATGAGCCAATTGCTCTGTGAAGTCTGCATAGCAACAGGAAGCTGTTGGGAATAAAACAAAGATCTTGCAATAAGCGTTCCTTTTTAACACTGTATTTGTAAGACACAAAATGTAAGATGTATCTGGCTTGGGCCATAATATGATAAAGTCTCTTAGTACTAACTAGAACATGTACTCGAGCTCTAATGATTTTGGGTGTGAAAGTAGCACTGTAAATGCTAGGTGAGTTGGACTGGCATAAACAGTGCTTTTTTACCAGTGTTCTGCCAGATGCCACATCTCAAGGGATACTAACTTCGAAAACTACCAAACATTAAAAAAAGAGTTGAAGAATTGTAATAAGTACTGTACTTTGCTTACAATAGAATTTTGATTTCAACTTTTCCCATTTGGTGTCTGCTACAGTTAATTTTTATACTTAATTACAGTAAACCAATATAATCTTTGCTGTAAACATTTTTAAGCAGATGGAGCTACAAGAAAGGCAAACTGCATCAGAATTTTGAAAAGAAAATAAATTAAGTCAATGAGAGTTTTACAGCTGACTTTGTTAAGACCCAGAATCTTACTCTTGGTTTGCATGCAGCAAAATGCCAGTGAAGGAGGCTTTTCAAATATAATGTACACTGCATCTTATATATTTTTTAGGAATTAGGGGAACTGGCAAAACAATTGATGTGTACAATACTGTACTTCTAGACCATATTTGGAAAAAATTAAACCACTCTTACATTTAGAGTACATAGTGCACTCTTGCATCTTTGGCTCAGGACTTGGCTTCAGTTTTTGGGTGTCTCCTTCCAGACATCCATATTGTTTGCAGGTGGATGATGTTATGACAGCAAGGAGGGTGATAGCAAACCTCAGCATTGTTCTTCAGCTCTTTTTCCTGTATGGAGAGAAGTCTTTGTTTACATCCTTTATTTCTAGGAGAACCCATAACATTAAAAGGAAGGAGCGCACTTAAAATACTACATATATAACCAAATAAAATATGCTCAGCAAAGATGCACACAGAAATACTAAGACATATTCTCCCTTCCTATTTTCTTATAACTGAACACTTACCCTTCTGTTATATATTTTTGAGGTTTGGTGTCAAGTGATAAAAGTCATCAATAATTCAGGCTATGTATGAAAATATGTTATAATTGTCAGTATTTAAGAAAATAATTTTAGAATTCTTACACTGAGCTGAATTATTTTTTAATCCTTCCAAGAGACATTTGTGTGTTTCACTAGATTTGAAGAAAATATTGATTAGTTCTAAAACCTGGAGAGTTTTTTTGCAAACTTGGAAATTACACATTAAATACAGCTGCAAGTTAGATAGTAGCATTCACCACCTGAGCTGGATAAATTACATTTAATACTTGCCTTTGTTGAAGCTATGTTAATTTATATTTATGAATCTGATCCATTATTTTCTGCTTCTTTTGTAGAGTTTGGTCAAAAATGCAAGATAAGAACATTTTGTCTTTATGACTAAAATTTCTCTAAACACAGGCTATATGTTAGTCAGCTATAAAGATAAATTTAGAACTTGTTACATAAATCAGTGCATTATTCTTTATACATGTTACTAATTTAAGCGTTCATTCTTTAGTTAAATATTCCTGTTAACTTTTAGGAATAATTTTGCCTGAATAAGCACTGGAGTTCTTCTATGTACCTAGACTTTTCAGATATAAAGAACAACGTATACAGAAGAAGAAAACTATCTCTTCACATTCTCAGTAATTTCTCACCTCTTTTGCTTTCCTTCTGGGTGATATTTCCCCCTGGAACAGGAGCACAGTAAATTGCTTTTCCCACTTTCCACTTTATATACATGCCATCTGGCATCAGCGCTCCAGAATTTGTTTGCCCTGGAAGAGTTCCTTGACCCTTTGGAATGCTAACACAGATTTATCTCAAAAGCAGATGCAATGACCAGCACATAATGCCCTTTTATTACTTGCAAACGTTGACATGATAAAGAAGAAAGTACAAACATGGGTTAGAATTAGAAAAACAATAGCTCTCCTATATTTCAAATGCCATTAACCCGTCCTGCCTGATTTTTCAATGATTCCTTGTATTATTAATTATTACATTAATTCCTACAACAGTTTCATGGAGCTCTTACCACGAATTCTGGCTTCAGTGAATTCAAGACATGACATGCTTCTTATTTCAGCCTGAGTGGCTTAATTCTGACTAATGGCTTGCCCTGTTACACAGTAATTTTACTATATTCTCTGGAAGATAGTCCGTGTCTCCTGACTCTCAGTTCTTTGCTCTCTCTTCACAAGATCCCTTCCAAACCTGCTGCTGTTCACTCTGGTTGCTCTACCTGTCTCATACGTACCTTACAACCAGTCTCACAAGCACTACAAGAAATGAGTGATTGTACCACTGATAGTGGCTCCTGATGGGATTTCATTGGGAGCTTTCTGCAAGGAGCATTTGCATCTAAACATAAACCATTGGTTAAGGTAGACATGGTGATGACAAATAGTTGCACTCATTTTCACAGATTGTCTTGCTGTACTGTAAAGAGCAGCACCCCTCAGTACTTTGCAATTATTTATATACATAAAGAAAGTAGCATCTGTTGGTTTTGTGTTTTAAATAGAACACTGATTTGTCAGATAATACTCTGAGGCCATTACCTACTAACATTTTTTCTTGAAAATGCAAACATTGGCACAGTAGAAGTGTGGTATGATTCTCAGTGTGCAAAGGCATGAGCAGGATAATAAAGCAATCTCTATAAGCTGTAAGCACTGATTCCTATTCTAGCTCTAGTAAATGCCTCAAGGTGAAAGTGTTGTTGGCCTAAAAAGAGCCTTTTACAGATCAGTGGAAACGGGGCAATTTTTATGTTCCAGAATGAATTTAATTAAGGCAAGTTTAAAAAGGCATGAAGTAACTATAGGAGAAAATGAAGTAAATCTAATGGCTTATTACCTGTGCTTTCACCTCATGTGGCTTGATCTACTGTTGGCTGAAATTTATGGAGCTCCTCACTGCTTTGCAAAGTAAAGGATTCGTGCATTCTGCTCAGCACTCAATCTGTGTATACATACAAAATAAAGACCAAGGTATAACATGAACATTCACTTTCAACCCTGTAAGGAGTGGACAGGCTGGCCAGCCTGGAGAAAAGCACAGAAATAGTCCATGCTCTGCTCCTTACTGCTTGGTTTGTGTGAAATACATGGACAGTGGTGAGGTGTCAGCATGCCAGGAGGTTCTTGTAATGCCTCTGCTCACTGAATTGGCATACAAATTATATTAAGCTATAGGAAACTGGGATTGCTTTCAGGCTTTGAGTATGAGCCAAATGGGACCACTTGCTGGGAGATTAGGCAGAGTTTCTAGCAGCAGGAAGGAAAATTGTCATATGTTTGTGATTTCCCAGGCTTGGCTTTGGTTAGCAGTACATGTAAGCAGGCTCAGGCTAAGGAGCTTTTAGTGATCTTGGCTATACATCTTCATCTCCTGAGAAGTTAATCTCAATTCTTCTTTTCTAAAAGTATTCTCTGCCAATTGTTTAGTCTGCCGTCTTACACTGGGAAATTTTTTAAAGGAGTTTTCTTACCTCTTCCCATACTTGAAGGGGGCATTTATCTTCATTTGTTAAAATTTAACTTATTTTCAAACACTCAGTGATATTCTTGTAGAAGACTCCTACTGCTTTTGTGATATTCTTGTAGAAGACTCCTACTGCTTTTAAGACTCCTACTGCCATTTCATTTTAACTTTAATATCAGTATCCTGTAACTTCTATTCATCTCTTCAGAAGCTAGAGTGAAAGCAAAGATGATGTTGAGGTATTGCCATAGACAACAATTCAGGCACCACAACTATCATAATTCAGGCACCAGATTATCATAATCTGATGATCTAATTGGTAGTGGCCAATGGTGTTAGCAAACCCATGCATCTCTTCCAAACCCTCAAACACTGCTACAGCATGTCTCAAGAGTCATCTACCAGGGCAATTTCCTTCTGGCACCAGCCATTGGCAGAAAATTAGGGAAGAAATGTTTAAAAAATATACTTGCTAACTTCCCAGCTTCTGGCAATCCGTTTAGTAACTATGTGAGCTGCCATCTCCTAACTCAACAGAGTGATTCCTGCTTTGTGAGTCAGATCTCCTTAATGACGGCAGCAAGCTTTCATGCTTTTATAGTCTTGGTAACTCTGCAAAGCCTATGTGGTTAAGGGAAAAATTGTTTGTGCTTCCAACCAATGACAATTGCCAGGTCCATTTCCCTTCTTGGCACCCTGAAAGTGTAATAACAGTGTGACTGGAGGGAGACTGAGCTTCAGGAGTGTAAATTAGAGCATTTGGCCTGTTACAGCTTTGTTAGACATGGCAATGTCTGCTAATGAAATTAATCTGTTTGTTCCTCATGTCTCAGTGTGAGTCTGCATGCTCAGAGGTTGAAAGTGTTTTTCTCGTTAACTGTAACAAAATATATAATTAGGAGCACAGGTTGTTATCAAATTTAGAGAAACTCCTTTAAATGCAGCACTGCACTTAAAATTGCAACAGGAACATGTTATTTGATGATCAGTGAAGTATATAACCTGGACTTTCATTACCTTAAACTTTAGAACTGAGAGTTTGTCTTCACAGGTCCCGGTTGAATGTATCATGTCACAAGTCAAGCTGAACGCCAGGGGAGACACTCCAGATGGACTCAGTCTGGCACTTCTGACTCTGGGAAAAAACCAGCTGAGGTCAAATCTTAATGCTACTGAATCTGACGTGTGATTTGTTTCAGTTCACTTCAGTGGGGATGGCATTTCTCCTGGTTTTTTTTCTTGGTGTAAGGAATACATCACAGAACGAAGTAAGGCTTATTTGTTTTATTTGAGTACACAAATGTTGCTGAGCTAGTTCTTCAGCAGGGCACAGGAATGACAAAAGCACCAGTAATTTTATATAATGAAGAGAGTGAGTCAGTGGTGGGTAAAAAAGCAGATATTTTAATGAATGGTAGGTTTAAAAAGAAATCACAACCCAAACCAACAAAATTAGATTTGTAAAAATGTCATTTTAAGCCCCATGTTAGGCTTTTCAAAATTAAAGGGGACAAAAACCTACTTATTTCAGTTTATTACTGGGTTGAGAGCGCGTCTTGAAAGCACAACAGAATGCTCTTCCTTTGCCCTAGTCTTTCGTTTGCCTTTCAGATTCTGCTAGTCTGTTACTGTGGGGTTCCTTGAAACACTAACAACTACTGTTAGTTTCTCTCAAATGCCTCTGCTCTCTGTTGTATCAACCAAGACTTGTTCTTGCTTCCAAATCCTTTCTCAGTTATCTATGCCCTCTTTGACTGTTCTCTTTCAACACAGACACCTTAAGTCTCTTGAATTATACAAGTGCCAGCCTTCACAGCACACCTGTTGGATGTCCATGGCTGCTGTTTTGCATTTGTCATGTTCTATTTGGGAGACATTTCCATAAGTAACAGTAGAACCATGTGTAATCCTCCCCTTGGCCCTTCTTAAATCTCATCCTTGTTTGGGTGCCAAAGAGAAAGTGACAAGAGTTAGGATCTGAATCTACTCCTGCTGGCCAATCTCTCTGCTGTCCTAATGTGCTTCTCTTTTTGGACCTTTCAGAAATACACACAAATATACATATTTTTGTGCATATGTAATTTGTCCTCTGTTCACACACAGGGGTAGCAGCCCTACTGTGGCGATTGCTATACCATCAAGTCCAAGCTGACAGAGAAAGCAGCACATTCACTGGCCTCTTCCTGTTTAAAGCTCTAATGTGCTTGATGAGCATTTGTAGCTAAGAAGTGCTGTTAACTTCGCTATTGCACTAAGATCTCCTGATACTTCACAGCCATAATTTTTAACTTCTAGTACATATTTGCATATTTATATCTTCTACTTTCTTATCACGTGTAAATATGATACCTAGAACAAGGTTAGAGCAGTGTAAAGCTGTCACTTTGACATACTGCATCACTGCAAACAAGGATACATGTCCTTCATGGTATATGAAGAAGGAAAATAACTACTAGAAAGCAAATCATATCCAGTTATGACTAGAATTTTTTTATATCTAGATCTAGTAATTGCCATCTAAATATCTGCTGGTTTACTTCATTAGTCTGTCCATAAAACAGACTAATAGTGGAAGCGTCCAGTGAAGATGCACTGGAATAATATATGGTATAAAATACTTTAATGTAAAAACCTGCTAGTAAGAAAGTTCTTCCTAATCCTCCTTAATTCAATGTTTAGTTTGTGCTTTGAAGCATGACTGTTTACAACCTTCCTGTAAAGAGTCCTTATGTAACTATGAGTGTTTTTATTAATCACGCAAATATCTAAAGTGGACCTACTTGACCCTGAGATAAGCTCAGTTGGTCATAGCATGGTGCTGATAACACCAAGGTTGTGGGTTAAATTCCCATGTGGGCCATTCACTCAAGAATTGGACTTGATCCTTGTGGGTCCCTTCCAACTCAGAATACTCTGTGACTCTCAAACAGCAGACCTTGCTAGATCCAGATCATGAGTAAATTTTGCCTAGATTGTGCCACGGTCCCAGTCTCACTAATTCTCCTGTGTTCTTTTGGAAAATCCTGTGTTTCTTACCATTTCCCTGAAGCTTGGCGATGCTGGTGGGGAGCTGTACTGTGTGGCTGCAGTCCTGTGCTGTGCAGGCAGCATGCATTGCCAGCCTGGCAGGGCTAGGATAAGGATCTTGAACTTTGTTGGACAAAATGATGCTTCAATCTATAAAGAGTAGTTAGTCTCAATCAAAGCTTTGACCAGCACATCTTGGTGTCCCTGTGGGACTTCGTTACCAGTATTTTTTATTTTGCTTATAACTGGTAGTCTCTAGTTGTATCATGCTGGTTTTACTTATTATTTTTTTGGATTTTTTTGGTGAATCTTGAAGAAAGAATGCTGTCACACACAAGGAGTTGGGAAAACAGGCAGGAATCATGGTGATGACATGCAGCCTGTTAACTACTTGTCATTACTGACATTCTGTGCAGGTACAGCACCACATGCCGCAGTCCCGTGCCTTCCTCCTGCCTGACTGCACGTTGCCAATTGCCAAACATTAGTATTCCAGTGTAAAGCCCAAAACTTGTCTGTGAATACCATTAGAACTGGGTCACTAACAGAAGGTGCGTGACAGATTCACATGCAGAACAACCAAAGCCATTTCCTCCGTCTTGTACAGAGCACAAACACTGAGAGGGGAGGCTATGTCTACAGTGTGAGCGGAATGACAAATGACAGGACGCAGTGATAGACTTGTTTGGTGGCATTAGTTATGCAGTTCTGCCTTGGAAACAGTGGAAGCAGGTGATCAGCTGGGTTATGTGTGGCACTGATTTTGCCAAATGGTCAAATTTAATAGGGATTCAAATGATTAAGTATTTCATTTTGAAGAGGAAATGCTCTTGCTCAGCAGAATGACTTCTACTATTTAGCATTTTCTATTCTGTTTGGAATAAAGAGGTTTTAACCTCACAGCTTCAGTCCGCATATCTCTTTTCCAGCTACAGGAATTATTGCTGTAGCTGTGTGCTAAGCAGTCATAAAAATGTTGCAGAGGAATTTGTCATTCCAGAAAACATGGAGTGAGTTCGAGTAGACTGTGTTCTGCCTTACCAAAGTCTCTTTAAACTAGCTAATGAAGAATGGAAGGGAACATTTCCTGATAGTTTTATTCCAGCAACCTTCTGAATCAGAAGAGCATGCTGAGACCTTTTCTATATGGAAAAAACCCAAGGTAGAAGCCAGGGAAAGGAAATATCTGGAACTGCAGAGAGAAACTGCGTTAGCTGAGTATCAGCACATGAGCTACACAGACTCTGTGGTGCCCTGCTCTGTGTTAGTCAGTCTAGATGATGTAAAAATCATCCCCTTTATAAGCCTTTATTAATTACTCTTCTGTCTTTTTTTGATGTGACAGGAGATTTCTGGAGACAAACATCATGAGCATAGCTGTGGCACCACACCACGCTCTGCCTCATTCATCTGTACCCCTTTTCCCTGCCAAGCCTCTCATGATTTGCTCACTTTTATTTAAAGCTGGAAAAAAAGTTCAGAAAACTAGCTCATATGGAAAAGAAAAATCAGGTCACTCAGACTGGTCTGCAGATTCAGGTCATATTCAGTGACATGTTTAAATGGAAAAAAATATGTGAGAATCAGTAAAATGAGGAGTATTTTTCCTATTCTGTTAACATGAAACCTCACTGTTCTTTTTTTTCAAAAATGCTGGAAAGACATTTTGAGTCCAAAATACTAAACAGGGATTAAACAGAGAAGGAAATAAGCCAGAAGCAAACCAAACACAATCTCTTCACAAATAAATTGTCCTATTAACTTCCAAATGGCTCTTTGATTTGGAGAAAGATATTTTTAATTTTTACATTAAAATACAGAACCAGAAGGCAATTATTTGCAATTCTGTGTAAAACGAACAACTGAAGATTTGTTTCTAACATGTTTATTTGTTTAACATGTTAAACAGGTAATGTTATCCACATCCTCATTGTGACTTTTCTTCCTGTATGCATGAATTCCTTTCTGGCACATGAAGCGAACAGGTGTGAGCCAGAGCAAGGTGTCCCACAGGCCATAACCAACAAATAACTAATTGGCATCTATGCTGCAACAGGGCAAAGATCCAGCCAAATTATGACGAGGCACTGTGCCATCCTAATAGACTCACATTAACAAGGATGCCAAGATTCTATAAATTTGCATTATTTACATTTAGTTAGAGCAGGATTCTCAGTTGGGGAGTTCCACATGGTTGTCCATCCTGATCATACACAATTATGATGGAAAAAGACCTCCATGACTAATCCAGCATCCTGAAATAGTTTTCAGCAAGCATTTAAACATTAATAATAACTTAAAAATGCTCCTACTCTTCTACCTCAATAAATCATTGGGAAGTGTATTTTTGTTGTCTTTGTACAAAATTAATAAAAAATTTATACAATTAGATTTCCCGGTTGAAGATGTATGAGCCTTTTCAGCTGGGTAAAAAGGGAAAATGAGTTATTTTTTCTGCAGCAGCAGCAAGATTCCTGACTATGTAATAGGGAAGAAAAAAACCCCACAAGTTGCTTTTGTGAAAAAAGAATGCAGAAACTGGTTAACTTAAACCCTCAGGAAACAATTGGCAAAGTCAAAAATACCAAGAGGGTGTGAATTACTGAGATGAAACACGAGATGATGATAGTCTCTTATTACTCCTTGAGGTAATGAATCTCTGAAGGTTTGTCTTTTCTACTGAGAAGATGGTGAACTACATCTTAATCCACACCCTAAGAAGTGGAGTGGCACAGCTGGTGAACATTCTCCTGCCGCTGGGGAGGGGATGAGGGATGCCCCGAGGTTCTCCACTCACCCGGGCACTGCGGGCCTGGGGCTTGGATCCCACTGCGTCCTGCTGGAGGAACACTGTGGCATTTTTCCAATGTGGCCGTCTACGTGTAACACACTGGGAAGGTCCTGCACTCACCCTAGATTTTCAGGGACAATTAAGAGTTTATTGACAGGCAAGCTGGACTCTGCTGGACATCTGAGCTAATCCTGGATCACGATGATAGGGACAGCATGACGCACAGAAAGTTCTACCTGAATATGAGGAAGAACTTTACTCTGTGGGTGACCACACACTTGAAGAGATTGCCCAGAGAGATTGTGGAGTCTCTGGCGATATTCCAGAGCCGTCTGGGTGCCAGCCTGTGCCTCTTGCTCTGGGCCGACCCTGCTTGAGCACAGAGGTTGGAGCAGATGATCCAGTGTGGCTCCTTCCAGCCTGACTCATTCTGTGATTCACAGAATCGCAGAGTCACAGCACGGTTCAGGCTGGACGGGACCACAGTGGCTCATCTGCTCCAACCTCCGTGCTCAAGCAGGGTCGGCCCAGAGGGAGAGGCACA
>WEKY01048306.1:116790-131324 GCA_013390045.1 Picathartes gymnocephalus | reverse complement strand
GGGAGCGGGGCGGGAGCGGCGGCGCCGGGTGCGGCGGCAGGCTCGGAGCATCCTCGCACGCTCCATGCGCTCCCGCAGGTAGATGCCCCCAGCAGAGGGAAGAGTGGGAGCGGTGGCGTGTCCGTGTCGGTGCTGACGGCGTGGCGTGAGCGAGTGTTGCGGGAGCCGCGGTGCCGGGAGTCTGCCCGCGTGCCGGGGAAGGCGAGGGAGGATGCAGTGAAATCGGGTGTGTGCTGTGTGCTGGCTGGTGTTACTAATCACAGGATTCATCTTTCTAGTAACCCTCTGTAGGTCACTCCTAATCGTGATAATTGTGATGCATTTTCCAGCATTTTTAGGTCTTAATTCCAGAAGTAGTTTATTTAGGAAACCTGCCGTGCCTTTGCACAGACTTGAAAAGACACAAGCCTGTTACATGTGAGAGTGTGTAGTTCAGTACGTCCACTTTTATGTCTTTCATACCCTCAAAAATACTATCTACTGATTGGTGCTTAGGATTACAAGGATGAGAGAGCAAAAAGATCCTAAACCAAAGTTCAGGATCAACACTTTGATTTGGTAGTCTTAGTCTTACAAGAGATAAAAATGGGACACTTTGCAATTGAAAAATGTAGATGACAACTAATGCTATTTTTTTGTTTATTTGAAGAGGAGAAACTATCACAACTGTGAAGACTCCTGGGATGCACTAGTTCATTGTTCTGTTTTGCCATTTTGTGGAGCAAAGAGAAAACCTAGGTTCTTTGTCAAAAAGGTGTTTTAAGTTTATGTGATTGTTGCAGATGCACAGATTTATGCTATTTTAAAAATAATTTCTTAGGTGTTTCTTCCTAGAAAAGCTGCATTATATTGCCTTCAATTATAATAGCCTTGGATTTTGGCTTTGACTAGTGGATATCTCTTGAATACAGATTTATCAGACTGGGCCCTTGAAGAGGAGACCTCTATTATTTTACTCTCTAGTGCTTTGTTAAGCCAGGTGGTTAAAAGGAGCTGCTGCTTTTGATGTTTATTCTCTCCCGGAACAATTAAGGAATGCTACATTCTTTATTCAGGAAAAAAAATCTAAAATCAGAAGAATTCATTCGATATCTTCCCATCTGTCCATGAAATGGGCAAATCTGTAGAGCAACCAAATGCTGTAGTGAGGTTTTTGTTGTACTGTTTTGATGTATTGTTTATGATATTGACATGGAAATTGAGGACATTATTTCCATTCTTGGTAGTGTGAATGAAACTTACAAATCGTGCACACAGAATATGCTATGTATTGATTAATGTATTGAACACTTGGGAAGTTTCACCAAAACAACTCCAATGCTGCAAACCAGGGAAGGCTGTAAATTTAGAAGTGTCAGTTTTTGAGGTGCACAATGCTTTTTAATGGGAGATAGTGCCAGTTTGTGTTTAACTTGGGTGCTCTCACTAGGACCTGATGTGACTTGTAAGAACAGATTTTTGTGTGCTGGCAGGTATTCAGTGTGATGGAGGAGGAGTTTTTCAGCTAAAGTTGAGAAAGCTTCTACTCGACCATGTGTGAGATACTCCCCAAACTTCTAAGGAGAACCTCTCATCCCCTCTCCCCTTTTGTATTTAAGGTTTTGTAAGTGTGGTAAACAACTGCAAATAAATGGATGTGTTGGACAAATGTGACAAACAGCATTTCTGTCTTTAATACCAGTATTTCAGTGTTTATTTGAATGTTGGTAGTATGTGTGTGCTAAAAAAATGCCTTCTGAGATGCAAAAGACAGTGAGATACTCCATTTTCTCTGATGCAGCTTGTAGCTTGACAAGTATTTCCTTTGGGGCCACTTCTGATTTAAGTAGCCCTGTTGTTCCCAGGCCTGTAACATGCCCTCAGCAGTGCCAGTGCAACAGTATGCACAGCTGCAGTGAAGCACTCTGGATTAAATTCAGATCTCTTTGTTTGCCATACGTTTGCACAAGTTTGTGCCTGGGAGAGGCTAAGCTACTCTAGTGTTGAAAAAAGTCCTTATCAAACTGTGACTGCAGCAGTTAATCACTGTACTGACCTTAAGGCCTTTGAAAATCTGGTCCTTTGCTGTGCTTATAGTTCTGACGTGCATACGATAAATGTTTGCACTTTCTCGTGAGTTACGCAAGAATGTAAGAATGACTGTACTTGGGCACGTTAAAGATCCCTCTCGCCCAGTATCCTGCCTCTCCGAGCTGCCAAGAACAGATGCTTGGAGAAGAGTATGGTGTATATTGAGGAAATGCCTCTCCCAGCCTCCAGTAATTTGTGGCTCATAGGTTTCCGGAACCAGAGGTGATATTTGTTTTTAGAGCCCCCAGTGGGTTTTTTCTTCTATGAATTTTGTCCAATCAGTGTTTGAAGCCATGTATGCTTGTAGCATCCACAACATCCTGTGGCTGAGTTGTAGGGCTTAAACACATTTCGTGTGGAAAAACACTTATTTTTGTTTGCTTTTAAACTTCTCTGCCTGCTTGGTTTCTTGCCTTGCTTGTTACTTGTATTGGAGGAGGCAGTGGAAAAGAGAAGTCATGTTATTCTGTGTAACTTACGGGTTGATGACTTTTTCTTTTATTTACCATCCCTTGCTTGTGACTTTTCCAGAGGCATTTCGGAGAGAAGTGACTCTACCGCTTTCATTGTCCTTGCTGTCTTCTTTGCACCTTTTGCAGGTGTGTTCCTGATTGGAGACAGTGCTGCTGGAATCCAAGGAACAGGGTTGGGTTACAATAACCAGGACCAGCTACAGAATTTTAGCACATGCCACCCTGTAAACTTACATGGCATATTAGGTTTAATTCTTTAATCTTCTGCCTGCTTTTTCTTGACAATCTTTAAATATTGAGTTGGCACATCTTTCAAACTATGATAACTTCAGTCGCTCTTTTAAATGGTAATAACTAGGTCAGAATTTGTCATTGTGTATGTATTTTTTTTTTTATTTATTTATACTATGCATCACTTTACATTTACCTGCTCTTTTACAGCCCACTTAAACAGTATCATTAAAGTCTTCTTCAGATCTTTGGCCATTGCTTTTGCAGCCTTGAATAACATTGTCAGCAAACTCTGTCACGTAAGTGTCAAGCTTCTTTGCTAGATTTTGCTTTAAAATGTGGAAGGTGTTGATCCCAGAAGAGACCCTTGTGTGACTCCGCTGGTGATCCTTCTTTTTTGGGAAGAACGCCAATTGCTCTAACTTATTTCCTATTCATCAGTCATTAATTCATGACTGAGTTGTCCTTCTTACTCTGTGACAGTTTAGTTTCATGGAGTGAGTGCGTCTTTGTCAAACACAGCCCACTTGGATTTCCGTAAAGGATCAGTTTGATCATTGTATGTTTGCTGACTGCATTGAAGGAGGAAAATGGGAAGTTGAGGTGAAAGTGATTTTTGCTTATGAATGACAGTCACCCTCATCCAGAGGCATATTTCAAGCACTAGGCTAGTTCCATATCATGCTGACATAATTAGTTTTAAGCACTGAGATATTTATAGTAAAAGATTTCACATGGATCATAGCCAATATTTGTAGGAATTACTTTTATTAGCATTTTCTACTTCAGGTAGAAAACAAAGTCCTCATAGAAAGGATCCTTCAGTTTCTAGAAGAGGTGGCTTTAGAGGGTTATGATGGAATTTTGCAAGACCGTGGTTGCAGAGGGTAGGTAGCAAACAGCAACTCATTGTATCCTCTGGTATCAAGTGATGACTCAGGCTTTACAAGAGGTGGATCTTCATGTTAAAGGTAATAAATGTACTTTCTATTTTTTTTTTTCCCCAAGGGATGTAATAGATGCAAAGGAGTAGATTAGGAGTGAAGATTATCTAATAGATAGATGATCCAGCTGAGGAAAACACCTAAAATCAGCTATAATCTAGGAGAACATTGGAATGGGGCAAATGCATGATGCTTGCTTTTACTTGTCTGTGTGGAATGTCTTTGTTATTTTTTTCCATGAGGAGTGGGTGCTAATGTGTCCCTAACAAACCTAAATGCTGTCTTTTTCTGAAAGCAGAGGGACAATAAACAGATGTGAGGAAAACTGAAGTATTGTGGCAGGTCTAGTGGGGTAGAGGTTGAGAGTCAGAGAGTAAAATAGAGCATACTAAGCACTGAGCATCACTGAGTGACATTTTCTGCTCTGTAGGCATGCAGGGACCTAGGGAGTGCTGCTCAGGGGTGCTTGCTTGGAGATGTGACAAGGTGAGGGAAGAGAAACAGACCCTATCACTTGTGACAAGCTTTCTCCTCTTGCTGTGGGTGGCCAGGGAAGGATTTATGGGTAGATTCCACGACTTTGTGGCTTTGTTAGTTAATAAGAGTTGAAGAGGAAAACAGTACCAGAATCTCAACAAGCAGTCTAAGGGGCTGGTGAGGGACTGCCAGAGGCAGGATTGTAGAGGTAGGTGGATCATTTGTTGCTGCTCATGAAGAGCTGGACTGAAATGTTGCTAAACCTGAAGGCTCCCCTGCTGTGTCTGTTTGTTGTATAGGAAATGTTCAGATGATGCCAGCAGGAAAACTGCAAACATTGTGCAGAGAAAGGCCAAAACCCTCCTTAGTCCAGCTTTAGTTTTGTGTTGGAGAGCCCTTTCTATAGGGCAGTCAGTGCAGTGGGCTACCTCCAGCTGTAAATTTTGACCTATCTGAAGAAGGGAGATCCTGTGTGTTCCTCCGGCAGAACATTAATTTCTGCTTAGATAGAAAGCATTTCCTGAGCTTTGAACAAGCTAACTGACATACAATCGATTCATTTAACAGTGATTGTCTCTTGGAACTGTAGTGCTACAAGCTTTCTGAGGGTAACAGAAATATTACTTTTTCTCTAACTGTCTTTGAAATTTTGTAGACCTTTATGTCCCAAAGCCAAAATGAAATACTGAGGTTATCCAGTGTGATTTCCCCACATGTGCAGTCTGTGGAGCTTTCCTGAGAGATAAATTAAAATATCGCAGAAACTGATCTTATCTTAGCATTAGATCATGGTGTGTTTGTCACCTCTTCTGAAAGCTCTGCCAATGTTTAATTATTCCTGCCATTAGAAAACTAAACGACATCTTATTTCAACGCTTCTTTTGTCTGATGGCCAACTTTCAGCTGTGGAATATGCCTGTACTAGCACAGGCAGTAAAAATCCTTTACTATCTGATCTCTTTTCCATGTAGAAGTATTTGAAATGTAAAATTGAGCTTTGGTTGGAACAGAAGACACCGAGTTCTTTTGCTTCTAGAACTCTGTGCTTTTCCCTCTTGATTGTCCTTGGAGTGTTTGCCAAACCCAGGTAATATTCTGGCAGCAGCCTGGAATAGTGTGATTGCAGACAAGCCTCCTCCTTCACTACTGTTTGATACTTGTCTTTTTACAATTTTGGGGATTGCATTACCACAGTTGGGTGTGCCATATGAGAGAGGGTTTTGTAATATTATGCGTATGTGGATATTTCTCCTCCATCTATGAGTAAAATCGTGCAGATTGGTCCAAGACTACTTATAAACGATAGGTTAGAAAGCTTATTACTCCTTTCATGTTGTCATTATATTTTGAATCTTTTTTTTCTTGGAAAGAATAGCAAAGGATCTTTTCCACTGACTTCTCACCCTGTTCTTTTTTGGAAAGCAGTCAGTGACCAGCAGGGAGAAACTGGCCAAACCCCAGAGTGCTACTCGGATTTATTTTGTCTCCACAGCTGGAGAGAAGCTGCTACCATGCTTTCCTTGCTGCGTGGCAAGCCTGGAAACTGAAGAGATCTTTCTTTTTTCCTAATTAGAACTTCTTTGCTTCAAATATAATAAGTGTTTTTTTTTCTTTTCCCTCTGGGTGACATCAGTGCTAGTAAAGGCAGTACCCCTTTTGTCATGAGCCCTGTATGTAGACTGCAGAACAGTTTGGTGTTCTTTGGTTATTTCTACCATGAGTCTTCCCTTTTGATTGACAAGTGAAGAATAAAGTTTTTGGAGTTCAGTTGCCGCTTTGCTTCTCAGTTTTGTCTACAGCTCTGACTGTCAGATTGCTGATCCCAGCTCTGTTGCAGCTCCCCCAGCCATGGGCCCTGTGAGGAACTGCTCACAACACTCAAAGCTGTTCTTTATAACTTCATGTTAATACGTACAAGCTGGGATGAAACTTAATCTGAAGACGATGGAAGTTTATTTTCAAAAATCAAGCACATAAACTGAATCAAATAGACTTATTGCTAACAATGCAGATTGCATTTTCAATCAAGTGTAGTTTTTACTATTCACATTATATATTCCATAAAAGCAAGTATAGATTAATCATAGACAAATATGTTCTGTAAACATCATTGCCCCTTCTTATTAAAGGAGGGATAGAGTGCTGCTAAATTCTAGAAGATCAGAAACCATCTGTTCACATAAATGCTTATGGCCACCCGTACTGTGACATTGTTGTTTAGGGTTGGTTTTAGGATAGTTCTGACCTGTGCCTCTTTTGTCAAGGGAGCTAAAGAAAGTTCCTAAGGAGGACATTGGTAAAGACTCCTAAATTACAAGCTGTGGTTGTAACTTGCCATTAAAAACTCAGTTACTGTTTGCAGACCTCAGACTTCTTTTCTCATCTTCTTATGAGAGAAAGAAAGCAGAAAATAAGTGCCGTTTTCTAACAAAAAGATGCACAGTTCTAGCCTGTGGAGCTTCTAGTATGGTTAACCAGAGTCCAGAGTGCATGGTTGACTGGCAGGCATTCTAACTTATCCTCAGACTTTATCTTCTGAAGTTTATTCCCTTCTCTGTGGAGAAATAAAGGTAATGAAGCAGCCAGGATGTAAGTGTGGAGGAATCAGCTGTTCTCTTATGACACACATGGTTCTGTCTTTGTTTTCTTCTTGGTCCTTTCTCTGAGGAGGCAGGAAAAGAAACCAAAAAGGACAAACCTATCAGTGCCCCATAAGCTGATTCTTGTTGATGCCAGAGCTAGTTCTACCTGACTTCTTCATTAGCCATAGTTTTGCCTATGTCCTCATCAAACAGAGATGGCAGCTCCTGGCGACCTGTTCCTCTGAGTTCACTTGTGTGTTCATACTAATGTTTGAAAGCGTGAGTTGCTGAAAAAGTAACTGAGGGAAAGAGTCATCTAAAAGCAGGCAGAGGGATCAGTTCTGTAATGCGCTTATTAGATAATAATAGAATTGAGCCAAAAGAGAAATCCAGACACAGACAAAAGGGGTGTGGAGTCAAGTGACT
Organism: Picathartes gymnocephalus; assembly: GCA_013390045.1. NCBI lineage: Eukaryota > Metazoa > Chordata > Aves > Passeriformes > Picathartidae > Picathartes > Picathartes gymnocephalus. The sequence continues at coordinate 124,121 of WEKY01048306.1, read as the reverse complement.
GATTCTGCAATGGACTTGTTGGATGAGAGCAAAGTGACACCAAAGGCCTTATGGCATTTCTCTGGCCTGAGAAAATGGAATCATCACTTCTCTCAAAGTTGAGTATTAAAGGACAAACCTCTTTTGTGTAAATCAATAACTAGGTAGGCATTGCATCAGCAGCTTGGATGATTCAGCTTGCCCATGTGAGACTTTGATTTCCTGTCACAAGTGAAGAGTAAGAGCACAAATTGTGTATTAGCCACATTCAATTCATGTCTTGCATATTAGAGTAGGTAAGCAGGCAGTGGAGAGATGCAGTACACTGCATTTCTTGTCCAAAAGTGGAATAGGAGTGAAGGAGCCAAGAGGATTGTTCTGTCAGAAGTGCCTGGGTTTGGTGTGGCACTGCTTGTCTTTAGAATAATTATTAGCCTTAAGGGGAAGGCTGCTGCTACTTACTGTTTGTTACGGAGCACTTGAGGTTAACAGTGGGTTGCTGTCCAAGGCTAGGATTAGGCAGCTGCAAAACACTCAAACATTTTGGATATGTTCCTGACTGGATGCTTTGGGAAACGAAGTAATATATCCAAGTGTATTGTGTTGGAGGAATGGGTATGTGTTGTTGACTTTACACCTTGCAGTTGACTTCTTGAGCAAGCTCATCTGCCTTCTTGCAGCACTGAGTGTGAATGTTGTCCTGCCTGTCAAGGTAGTTCTCAAGAGACTCTAGAAGGGACAATTCTTTATGTTTCTCTTATAGATATTTTTTATTGCCCATGCTGCCTGCCATAAGCCAGCATAGCTTTAATGCTTATAAGAAAGGCAGTAGATTGTTGTGTATATGATGATAGGCATTTATTTAAAATAAAAGCTTTTTAAAAGTCTTATTTAATTCCTCTTCATGGAAGCTGAGTAGCTGAAGCTAATGAAGCAGTGAAGACCACCAGGCTGGTGAACTATCTGAGAGTAAACCAAAATGCTTTATCCCTCAGCAAGACTTTGTTCCTCAAGAACCACAATAGATTAAGTGGACAGGTCATACAGAGTCTCAGTGATTTCATTTCCACATTAAATAATGATGTGCTGTGGTTAGTGTGTTTTTGTAGTGATGTGGTACTGTTTGAAGCTTGGTGAAAATGCTGCTCTTTGAAGGAAGGAACTGAGTCCATGAACATCCAAAAAATTACCTTTTAAACCGGATTTAGAACTTTTTAATTTGCTGTTCCTCTAAGCTGTGTCTTTTGTGAGTTTTTTATTTAACTTACAGCTTAGTTCCCACGAACCCTAAATCTAGTAGTCTGTCAGAAGTTATTTTCAAATGTTCTGTTATAAATACACATTACAGTGCAGTGAGGGAAGAGGGTTCAATACTGACAGCCTAGCAATAATTTGGAAGTCTAGCTGTCTAACTTACAATTTTGTTGCTATTTGAAATTACTCTGGTGTTAATGGAGTCCATTATGTACATGGGAAATAATAGCATGATGCTATGTTTCTTTCCAGGAAAAAATACCGTCTTTGCTCTTGGAGTTGCATCATAAATATTTTCACTTTTTGTTATCACTTATAGTAAACACTTCTACCAATAAAACATGTTTTAAAACCTTTTAGTTGGTCTGGGTTTTCATGAATATAAAAGCAAGACAGCAATTCAAAACATTCCATATACGTGTTTAAATTTCCCGAAGCAGATGGCACTGTTGAGGGTGGACTGTGGGGAGCGTAAGAATTTTTAAAATGTAGTTTCTCATTCAGTTTCAGTTCACACACATCTTTGTGAGCTGTCTATATAGGAAGATTTTCTCTAATGATTTTTGTTACATGGTGTGACAAGTAATCCACCATAAACATTCTCAGCTGTTTGTAGCCAAAATATGTTAATTAATTAATTGATTGATACTTGGGTAATTTTTGTCTTGACATTTACTGAGTCATGCTGTGTTCTGAAACTCTTGTAGGTGTTTGACATATCAGCTAATTCAGCTAATAGTAAAAATACTTAACAAGACTTACAATAAGAAGCTGATTTGCAGTGCACTTCCAGTATCTGCTCATTGTCCAAACGCCCAGCAATGCATTCAGGACAGACCTCCAGTGAAGTTTTTGCCTCTATGGAGCTCATTCAGCTGGTCCTAACTTCTTGCAGTCACTGTGAGCTGTCTTGTGGAAATTGGCTCGATATACACGGTGTGTATTTATCACTTGGATACATTAGCTGCCAGCACAACAGGATTAAAAAACAGTGATAGATTGTGTAGGTCCTGCCATCCCTGTTGAATTTCCCCTCCGGGATTTGATGGAAGAGTTCACAGAGCAGGTTGTCTTTCAGGATGGAAGAGACAGTACAGAAAGGTTACAATGGTAAACGAATGCTGGCCTGCAGCATATGGAGGGCACTTTTGCTAGAGACTAAATTATGTGTGCAGTTAGACCCAAAGTTGAGACACTTTGTTGTACTTTGTTAATCCAAACAAAAAAAACTAAGTGGAAAAGGTACATCCACCAAGGAGTGAGGGAAATTCAGTCTGTGGATTGAAAACTTGAGAAAACATTACAACTGCGTTTCAGGAAGCTTGAAGACTTCTATGAAATGCCATACTTGTCAGATTGGTTAATTGATGCTCAAACCTGTTTTCCTTTTATCCTTTGAAAATACAGATGTTATGCTTTGAGCTCAATAATAACAATTTAACCTAGTTTTCTGTTAGTTTTCTAATATGCCTTTCTGGTACTATGTATAATGGGAACTTTGTGCTGCTGCCTCTGCAGGTTGTTTTCATCCCAGGGTCATACAGATGCAGAAGGACTGCACAAACACCTGAGTTAGACTCTGCAAATGGTTTAAGCATAGTTCCATGTTTCCAGGAAGGCTGTCTTCCTGTGCATGTGGAGTTCTTTTGGTGGGGCCTGTTGGGATAGGACAAGGGGTAATGGTATTAAACTGAAGGAGGGCTGATATAGAGTAAATCTAAGAAAGAAATTTTCTACTAAGAGTGTGGTGACCCATGGGAAGGAATAGGTTGCTGAGAGTTGGTGGATGCCCCATCCCTGGAGGGATTCAAGGTCAGGTTGGAGGGGACTTTAAACAGCTTAGTCTAGTGAAAGGTGTCCTTGCCCATGGCAATGGGGTTGAAACAAGGTGATCTTTAAAGATGTCTTCTAACCAAAACCAATATATGATTCTACAATTTCCCGATATCCCGTGTGCTAAACTGTTTAAAGAGATTATATATAAAGCGATTTGCTTCTCTTTGCATTGAAGGGTATAGAGATTCCAGAGAATCATAAAATTGCGTTTCTCTGCACTCTTAAAATACCATTTGTCATTACAAAACAAGTGCACAAATGACAAAACTACCTTTGTCTTCTATGCAGCTTTCAGAGAATCCAACTTCACTAATGCAAGCAGTGTTAAACTGTAGAAAAGACAAAACTGGACAACAGTGTGTAATGTCAACGTGGGTGCTACTTGGAAAAAATGCACTGATAGTGAAATGATTTCATGTCTAGCAATGTTTCTTTGATGTTTGTTCTGTTAATCTGGTAGTTGCATGTCCTCTGTTCTCTCCGGACTAGCAGCAGCTCTTCTTATGACTGTATCGTGCTCCAGTTTTATTGTAAAGGAGCTTTTATAATGCCCCAGAGCAAGGAAATGTCATCTCAAAAATGGAATGCCTAGTAATTTAAACAGGTTTATTTGTTGCTAAAATCACACCATTCAATATTAAGTGTATTTACAAGCATTTTATTATAATAAAAATAACATTTTTATATGGAGCGTTAGTAAAGACCTTTAGAAGGAGATGAGGTAGTCAGAACTGATGTCAAGTGTTCTAGACAGCACCAGAAGATCAGGGAACAAATGAATAAATTATAATCACTGTTTTAGAGAAAAGCTTATAAATGAGTTCTATGGTTACTGCAGTGACTGAGGACATTTAGATACTTAAATATCCAGGCATAGGTGGATGCAGTGACATATTACTAGCAACTGTCTTTATTAATTGACTTAAATTGGACCTGTGCAGTATGAAGGTGGCAAAACTACGACCCTGAAAGTTAAATTATGCATTCATTTAGTTAATTGTATGTTTTTTGACATTTACATTAATCCCTGTTTTTAGGACAGAGGAGAATCTGTTTACAGTGTTGGTTTGCCAGTTTAGCAGACACTTTAGCACAAGTGTCTGCTGACTCCAGTCTTTGTTTGAGCTCAAGGCACGGTGGTGTTCATAAACCTAACACTTGGGCATTGTTTCTGTTCTCAGTGAGGAGGGAAGAAATATGTCTTGTCCTTGAAAAAAATTTTGGCTTTTGTTCCTTTGTGATGGAACTGTATAACTCTGCTTGGTGAGGAGAAGCTTTTGTGCAGATTATAGAGTCTCCATTTCTTTGTGCAGACATTGATAAGAATTGTGAATTAGTTTATCTTTGACTGCCATTTAATGGGGTTTCTGTTAGGAGAAGCTAAGGACTAAGCACTTATTGTGTGTCCAAGGGTTGACTTAATTTCATTGAGGTCTAAAGCCACTGGTAATTTTATTTACAGTTTTATAATAAAATGATACTTTTCTTCCTGTTCTATACATGCAGATCTGCAGTTGAATCTCAGGGAAAATTTGTTCTCTGGAAAACTTCACACGAGTGCTTCTTATTTTTGGCTCTGAATCGATGTGCTTATCTCATGTGTGGTAGGAAGTGAGAAGGTTGCAGATGGTTCACGGAAACCAAAATATTGATGCCAAAGGACTGGAACTTGCACAATAATTTTTTTTACTTTTTCATGTTGCAAATAGGGTTCCTCCTCAGTGATGATAACACCAGATTAAATTGTATCTTGGTCTCTCTTTGTCATGTATATGAACAAATAGTGTTCTAACTCTTATTAGTCCACTGGTTTTTGTTATATTTTCTTTTGCCAGTAATCTCTATATAACTACAGATGGTTTCACTACTGCTACGATTCAGGCCATATCTGTGATGTATAGAAGAATCCTGGGAAAAAAAGTTAGTGTTGCTAGAGCGGATTCCTGTTGTATTTTCTGGTTTCATACTTTTCTTTGTGCAGTATTTGCTATTCAAGTGTTCTTGAACAGTTATGATCAAGTCTTAAAATTGTATTTCCATCTGTAAGTAGCCATTCAATGTCTGATGAGAAAAGCCCCTTGAGCTCACCTGAGTGATTCTCCACCAAAGTTCAATTTATGAGTTACTTTTTAATTTTCTTTGTAGGCAGCTTCATTTGAAATAAGCCTTGGAATAGCATTTGGGCATGGATTTCTTTCCTCTGGCCTCCTTAGTCTTGGGAGAGTTTTTTTAAGGGCAGTATCTCATATTGGACCAATATATACTTCTATTCGTGATTGTACTTCAAACATAATCTTAAAATTTTTCTTTGGAAATTGCTTTTTGCTAAACAAAGTTAGAACTCTGCATTATTAGTAAATAAGTAATTTTTATACATCACAGACATTTTAATATACTGTAATTGTTCACTTGTCAAACTTTGTATTTTCAGCTAGTATTTTAATTTAAAATATATTTTATTTTTGCCTTAGACGTGGAAAAGTCTATATTGTTTTGTGTCAAGAATCAAATATTAATACAGGTAACATCTCTTAATTTTTCCAACTCAACCTGGAGGTTCCTATCTGAAATGTATAAAATAAAATGAAACTTTGTACCTGGTTCTATTGCTATGAAGCAATTGTTTAAATTGAATGAACTTAAAACTTATTGCTAAGTTTTGTTCATCTCTGTCCCTAAAAAACCAGAGAGTTTACATTCCAAATGAAAATTAATTAGATTGTAACATTTTAATGGGCATTAAACAGAATTTGCACAGGTATAGGTAGATATTTTATGTTGGTTTGTTCTTTCCCTGTGAATGAGACAGTGAGACAATGTAATGGGCACAAAAATCAATATAGTTGGGGATCTGAAAGCTCCAAAGTGAGCATAGGTGTTGCAGGGAATCAAGGTGCCCTGCAGAATGCTCTGGTAACTCTCTTTTTTATAGCCAATATGAAATCATAGGTTTCTTTGCCTGCACAGATTAAAATGCAGCTGTTTCTGCTGCTTACCTGGTTCCATGAGCAGTTCCCATTCTAGTCTGTTTCACAGTGTAATTGTAGTAAAAGGTGTTAAGTTCAGTGTTTTCTGTGTAGTAAATATCTGAATAAATCTGTGAGGAACTGACAAACAAGAAAAGTTTGGTTTGCTGATGCTGTGGATTAGAGTCTTTAGCAAATGTAAACATGCATCTCTATCTAACCATGTAAAACCTAATAAGCAAGAACAGAGGAGACAAACGAGTATTTGATAACACACACGATGCTCAAGAGAACTTGCAGTAATCCTAGTCAGTGATGTTGGGACACATCACATGCTTGGCACATCTTTTAAGTCTATTGAAAGAAAATCTTCAGAGAGAAGGTGTTTTGATGTCTTATAAAATCAAGTATTATTACAAATCCCTTTTTTAGGGGGGGTCATATTTCTTTTAATCCTAACAGCGTATGAGTAAGGATGATGAATTATAGAGTTGTTTTGTTTTATCTGGCCAGGAGTTAATTTCCCTGCTCAATACAACCTTTTAATGTTTGCAATACTCATGCTAGAAGAGCAATGATAAAGGAATGATGTGGCCTTTAATGCTCAGTGTCTTTGTTCAGACTGGTTTTGTTGTCAGTGCAGCTACTGAGCCTGGTGTGGGGTTTGGAGTCTTGATAGATTGATAGTGGCTTCTTTGAGCCTCTGTGAAGTCTGATACAGACTTTAGAGGCTCTGTTTCTTTTTCTTCCCTTGATGAAATTAATTCGGCTTTAGGCTTTTACAGGCTGAATTCAAGAATTACTCTTCTCCTTTGGCTGTTGGGGAGATCTTGAAGTAGGATTGAATACTTCTTTTAAGCCATTTGTGTTTTCATGTAAGGACCAAACATTCAAGCTGATACCATTTAACCATCAATTACCTTGTCTTCTAGACTGTGGTTCCATTAGGAATAAAATGTTTCTGCATCTCAGTGGTCCTCAGAAAGGGCTAATAATGTACACAGCTGTAAATATTTACCCTTTCTTTTTAACAAGCTTTTCCATGTGATCCTGCAGCTGGGACACTTCACAACAAAGTTAACAGCACTAACTTCCCTGATGAAACATTAAATCTTCTGATTCGTTAGTTCTAATTAAACATACCTTGTAGTTGTTTCCTGAAGAGTTAACAAGAAAAAAAATCTTATTGAAGAAGAAGATAAGGAGGGCATGTCTGATAGTATAGGTTTCTGATATTGGGATTTTTAGGGAATATTCCTTTTTTTTTCTTGTTTGTTTGCTTTTAACTGTGGGATT
>WEKY01048306.1:98596-114442 GCA_013390045.1 Picathartes gymnocephalus | reverse complement strand
ATTTTTTCTTTTGAAAAGTGGAAGTGGAGTCCTTAAAATTATGGCAGTTTGTTCTATGTAATCTATTCTTCAACCACTTGCTCTGATAGATTAATTTTGTACTTTGAAAGCATGTAAGCAAAATTTTGCAAAGAGTTTCTTTATTCATTGATTTGGAATGTTGTGTAAGATTTTTGTGTTCTTTGTATGCATTGCTTTGGGGCAAGGAGGGAAAGATCTCTTCCTCTAGGTTTTTTTCCTTCCTTGTTTAAGAGTGGTAATGTAATGTAATGCTATTTCCCTGCAGTTCATCTGTGATCTGCAATATCAAAGCAGGGTTTTGATGGATGAGTGAAGTAAATTGCAGTCTTATGAAAGACAGCTCTATTGTTGTCAAGCTAAAACTTTCCCTCTTCATTGTTTTGCTGACACAATATGGGCACAGCTTGTAGAAAATGAAATTTTAAATTGGCTGTGTTGCACTTAGCATTTTTTAAAACATATTAGGCTGTCTCAGAACAGTGCACTTTTTAAAAAATCTTTTAAAATATCTATTTCAAAAATGACTTAAACAGTATATAAATCTGCAGAATGTGATTGGAGGCCCTATCTTTCAGACATTTAACACCTATATAGTCTTCTGAATATTGCCCAAGTGTTTAATGTACTTAACAAGAAAAGGGTTCATGAAAAGGTTTCCATATGTAATATGTACCAAATCTGTCTTGTATAGAAGACAGCCTGGATTCTTTGGTGAGTGTGGGAAGCTGTTTTTACCTTTCTACTATTACTTTCTTATCTCTGTGGTAGAAGTCCTGGTGGAAAACTGAACCTGGGGACAGCTGTCACGTGGAATGGCTTTCTGACAAGCGGCTGATGCCGCTGGGCTGCCCTCAAAGGTGTGTGTAGGCAGGGTGCTGTAGCTGATCAGATACTGTGGTGGGAGTAGGTGTGCCCTTCAGCTGGGGAGCTTTTGATTTAGTTATTATCAGATCTGCAAGATTTGTGTACTGTAACTGAAGAAGACACATTAAGAATTTGTAGTTATTTTTGCCAGTAAAAAGACACTGCGCATAGAGGGAAGAGTGGAAGGGTAGGGAAGTGGGCACATTCTTTGACTGGTAGGCATTGTCTTTGTATTGCGTGGAGAAAGAGAGATGTAAAATACAGAAATTGCATGTAACATGACTTCGAGTACCTTTGTTTCTGACTTCAGTGCCTTTCCTTACCTGGTGTCCCAAGTGAATGAAGGTTCTAATTTAGTTCAGTTCACTGAGAAGGATTGGTGAGAGGTGTGTGTGTGTTTGTGTGTGTTGAAGGGGAGGTGAATATGCACCTGCAGGATGAAAACCAGAGCAACAAAACAAATGAAACCTGCAAAACACCAACAAACACCCCCAAAACTTTGAGCAAAGAAGTCCCAGTTAGAACACTTCAAGTTGGTCTTTGACATTTTAATTTTAACTGCTGCTTATGTGCATGGGGCCTTTCAACACATGACTAGTTTCAGGGAAGTAGCTGTATACTGAAGGATGCTGGAAATATTTGGAATTGAAGCATAAGGAATATGAGAGGGTAGGCTGGATGAAGTTCTTAAGTAATTCGTTTGTAACCTGGAGCGCCTATGTTTGTGGGGTTTTTTTTTGAGGTGTGGTAATTTCAGACTGTTACAGGTGGTAAACATGTGCCAGATTTCAGACATTATAGGCATAGGACAGGCCTTATTAAAAGTGTGTGCATGTTTCTCTACATCTACTTACAGACATATACACAAATATAACCATGTTCTGCCATCCTGAATACAAACAGCAAAGACTCTCTGCCCTTGGCCTCTGCAGCTTTCAGATTCCCCTGTGCTGGGGGGACTGCTAATGCTGCAATTTAATATTACTTAGCTTACTCCCAAGTACAAAGAGAAAGACAGATGCCTTTTCAGCTCTCCAAATGACAGAAAAGCAGAAGTACAGGCTGCTGCAAATTAAGGACTTCAGTACCTTTGTGGGCAAGGTCAGAGACAAATGAAAATGTGATGCTCTTTTCTCCAAGATGTGTACAAGGAACCATAAAATTAAAACAGTTTTTCAGCTGAGCAATTTTCTCTACCCCAGGTCCCTTGTTTTTGAGCCCCTCCCCACTCATGCACCAACCCGTCTGTTTGCAGCTGTGTGGTGAACTGGCTGAGCGAACTGACCTGCTCTGGTACCCAGGTGTCTCTCCTGATCTGGTTTAGACACTGTGGCGACTGAAAGTCTGACCAGAACCAAAAAAGAGATTGTATCCAGAGCAGCCTGGGAAAGGTGGACCACTGAAGCTGATGCGGAGCAAAGCATTGCTGTCCCTCAAACAATAACAAAATTATTCAGTATTATGAGGTGCCAGAAGATTCCAGAATTAGAAGGAGATGGGGTCTAAGAAAGGTTGAGAATGAGTGACTCAGAGCTAAATGAGAATTCTGTTTCAAATCCCAAATGAGGGGGTTTTTTTTTTGGTTGGTTTTTTGGGGTTTTTTTGGTTTTTTTTTTTTCTGTAAAACCACTTTATTCATCTTCTTCCCCTTCCCTCCCTTCCCCTTGAGGTTTTTAAAGTGTGTAGTCCTGGTCTGGGTTTGACAGTTTGAGGCATAACACTGTAGACTGAATAGATTTGAATTAATGACTTCAGAAATACATTTTGACTGCAATCTGCAAATTTTAATTAAAAACTGTAACTGGTAAACTGGTTTTTGATTTAAACATAATTTAAAACTATGTTAAATCGTGTGGTCATGTATCATGCAGGGAAAATTTATTTTCTGCCTCAGATGAGATTTTTATGAGGATAAGCATGGCTTGAAGTGCTGTATAGCTAATGAAGGCATTTGAAATAAAATGGAGGAGTCCATTAAAACAAGTGGAATGTTTCACACTGCAGAGAAGGGAGAACTTCAACAGTTCATCTGTATGGGCTATAATGGAAAGTGTCACATCTTCAAATCCATGTCTGATAGCAATGCTCGTCGTTTTTTTTCGGGTGTGGAATGAGAGTTTGACACCTCCAGAACAATGAAAAACACGAGGAAAGCACTGAGGTTGTGCTTGACACAGCTCTGCCTACGCTATTTTGACTGAATTTTTTCTGTATGCTGTGAAAGGAATTCACATGTGTGGGAGTGTTTCTGACAAATACGTGTCTAATTTTGTTTGTAGTAATAACAAAGACATGACACAAAGGCTGATTGTTATCTTAATTATTATTTAGTTATGCATATGGTCTTCGTGGAGGTGTAACTTACAATAGGAGATTTTGGTTTCAATAGACATTGCAACAGTTTCTTTATAGATATATTACTCACAGGCTGGATGGAATAAAGACTGAAGAAGGTTGGAGAAAGTGCTTTTGCTTTAGCAGGAAATAGCTTTAATCAAAGCTGAGCCTGTTTTTTCAGTACCATTTTCTCCTACATACTGTAAGAGAAAAGAGCTGCTGTAGCATAATTGCATTTTTCTGACTATTATTAATGGTATTTCTTCCAGCAGTTGTGTTCAAGGACTGTAGTTGACTAGGACCTTGTGATGTGCTTTCTGTGCAGCTATGGGGCACCAAAGAGGGGGATTTACAATGTTAAATGTTGTTGTGTTGGGTTTTTTCTTCTTTTTTGGGGTGGGGGTGGAGTGGGTTTCTTTGTGTTTTTTTAAACAGTCTCCTTTATGCTTTGGAGATTGCATGTTTCAGACAAGGGATACTTGGCTGTCATTAACAAAGTTCTGCCTGCTTTTCTTCCTCCAGGAGATGATAACGGAGTCCACTCCGCTGCGCTGCAGGAAGCTCAGCAATCCTGACATCTTTTCATCTGCTGGGAAAACCAAGCTCCACCGTCAGCTAAGTCAAGATGACTGCAAGCTACGAAGAGGTAGCTTGGCAAGTTCTTTGTCAGGTAGGCCATTTTGTAAAGACAATATGACACTTCATTGGTATTAAAGATGCAGCACTGTTGGCATAACAGTTGTAATAAAAGATACCGGTAGGTCACTAGTAAGGTGACCTCTTGTTGGCAGGGCACACAAAATTTTATGTAAGAGGAAGATTCAAAAATAAATATTAGTAGAAAAGAGTGAAAAAGCCTGGATTTAGAGGGAAATTTTGTATGTTGTCCAGAGTGAAAAGTTCAAAGTTGAGATTCAATATGCAGAGTTAAAGAATGGAGCTGTGAAACTTTAGGTGACACACTGGTGTATTCTTGCCCCTTTCAACATCAGCATTGAATGTAAGCTTGCCCACTTTGCCCTTTTGTTTCTTACTGGGAAGCTGACTTTTTACGTCATGTTTGAATTACTATTTAGTTTCTTTTTGGCTTCAAAAGCACTGTAGGCAATTGTGATTCAAAGTAAAAATCTTTCCTACTAACTTGATGTTTTTTCAGTTTGTGTAAAATTTGTTTTTTCTTGTGAACATAATATTCAGCCCTGTAATAGAATTTAGTTTGTTGGCTGTAGAACCATAGAGCAAGCATAGGCAAATAATTAGCCCCAAATGGACCAAGTTCAGTAGTTTTCTTCTTTTTCAAAGACTTTGTTAGTGGGCTAGGGGATGGTTTCATAACTGTTTAAAGCTGATATCAAAGTCTGTGATGCTGGAATAGAGCATAAAAAGCTGAATGATCAGTCTGGAATGAAAGAGCCGATATGCGTGAATGCCACTGTTATTCTGTAGGGTTAAGTTGCAGCCCATTTCCTCCCCAATTAGGCTGTTTGCCTATTTGCATGTTAGTGCAAGAACTAGAAGAGTTGAAAATTCTCAGGTGGGAGGGAAAGAGGAAGAAGGTGAAACCACCTTTTTTGCCATCAGCATGGGCTTGGTTTACATGATTGTGAAAATACATCCAGTCCTGGTCCCTTGTCTTTTATCAGAGGAAGATAAATATTTTTATGTTTGAAGTGTTAGGTGTAATAGAATTAAATAAGCAGTAAAGTATGTATGTTTTATTTTGGCTTGGCCTTGGCTTAATGTTTATTTGTAGTAAGTGGATAGTTTCTGAAAAATGGAAACATTCAAAATGTTTTGTGTGCATGTAAGTTTGTTCTCCAAGGTAGGTTAATCACTAGAGGAGAACAGATGTTTATGTACTACACAGCTGTTGACTGACTGTGATGGCCTAAGTTAGTACTGCAGCTTTTTTTTCCACTTGAGTAGAAGAAAGCAAAGTAAATAGGAGGAAGCAGAAAAACTGGAAGGTCTCTTCTCTTTTAAAAATAATTTTTCTGTTTGGAAATTGTAATTTCAGAACAAAAAATTCTATATTCCCCAGAACCTTTTGATTCATCTTAATGACTTTTCAGTCTATAGCTGATTCCGGAAGGGGTGAAGAACCCCAACAAGATCAGTCTGACCCAACTGGGTAAAGAAAATGTACAAGTTTAGATGTATATTTTCAGTGTGGGTGTTTGGAATGTGTGTAGAACTTGAGGAATGACAGGGAAAGGCTTCAGTTTAAAGCTCCATCCTTAAAATGATTCCACCTTGTTTTTGCCACAGACTCAAATAATTTTATAGAGTGTAGATGACTGTGCATGCAAACTGGTTGACTGAGATTTGACTCTTGATGGAATTCAGTCCTCCTGGATTCAGGTTTTGTGGAACTAAAAGGAGATATTGATAACTCTATCTTATAGAGACTTAAATAAAGTTATTGCTCCCAAGCATGGGTGTTTTAAACTGCTATATAATTATATGATTTGATTTGCTGTTACAGGATATCGTTGTTAGTGCTGTACAGAGATAAATACAGCAAAATACTTTTCTGGAGTTTTAGGTCTCTGCAGACAAGATGAGTTGTTGTATTTATACATTGTCTTGAAAATGATCAAGCCATGAAAATCATGTCCACAGCTGTAAGCAGCTTAAGTGAGACCAGGAGGAGGGTACTAATATGTTTGGTCTCTGTTTGCTGGACAGAGTTGAGTCTGCTCATCTCTCATACACTATGACTCAGTCTGTTGCTGTATACTTGGCCCATTGCTTGTAACTGTCACAGAAAATTAATGTAAACAACTTAAAAAAAGAAAAAACCCCACCACTTCCACTCCTTGCCCTCCCCTCAGCATCATGGCTGGTCACATTATGTGACGGTCTTCCAAATACTGCAGCCACTTTTATGGAATGAATGTAATATTTCACATCTAGTTCTGAGGTGAAGTTGAATTGTGAACAGCTTTCTGCCTCTGAGAGAACAAGTTTTTTTAAACAGCATATATGTGATTAAAGGAGTAGCCTTCCTGCTACTTATTGCAATAAATGTCTCAGTCCTCTGTGATTCCTGAGCATGTAGTAATCCATTGAATGCAAGAATCTTTACTATGCTTGGAAGGGGGTGTGTTATTTAGTCCCACAGTCCTAATTTTAAGGAAAAGAGATATTATCCACTTCCATTTTGCAGTGGTGAAATTGGAGTACAGGGATTGACTGACCAAACTTACAGAGTAAGTCATCTGGAAACTAATAACCGAACCCAGATTCACGGACTTCTTCACTTATGTGTTTTTAACCACAGAAATATCTTTCTTCTCTTTTTTCTTTGTGAATGACATTTTACATAAAAGGAAGCTGTCAAGCTCCATGGAGTCAAAATATGACCTACTTTGACTTTGGTTCTTTCTCATTGCAGAAATTTACTGCTTGACATTTTTCAAAAATGAGTGTTGTATTGACTAGAAAATATGTATTGAGCAAAAAATACCCATCCATGGTTCAAAGCAAGACAATATTTAAAAGTACCCTGTATTATGTTACAGCTGCATGAAATGCAGTGCTGAATGTTCCAGTGGTAGGAGAAGGTGGGGATGTCTAGATGACCAAGCTATTTAGAGGAGACAATATTTTACAATTAGGAATGCATTTTCAAAAGAATTTTCAAATTATCCTGAAGGGATTTTGCCTCCTTTTAAGGCAGCAAATATTGTGTCCTTTTTAAGATGTGTGGAATATGGAAAGTTATAAAGTGATAGTCTGGTTGTTAAGGTTTTTGGATTTCCCTATTATCTCATAATGTAAAGTAGATTTCTTGGAAATTGTTAGTTATCAAACATAATGAATTTACTGGTACAGTGCTCTCACAAGTTCTAACCTACCAAAACATTGAAATGGCTTTTTTTATTAAATGCTTTTTCTTCACACGCTTTGTACTTCAGCTTTGTACTTTGAACTTGCAGACTCATTTAAAAACAAGCTGATGGTATTTTGATTTTATTTTTAAAGGAAAACAGCTACTTCCCTTATCAAATAGTGTCCACAGTGGAGTGGGCCAGACGATATGGCAGCCTCCTGGGGATACCTCCAACCTGGTCCGCATGAGAAATCAGTCTCTAGGACAATCTGCTCCTTCACTTACTGCTGGTTTGGTGAGTGAGTCTGGGAATACTTGTGGTGCTTTTGTGATATAAAAAGTGATGTGATCCTGTGCTTTAGTTTTTACCTTGTTTTCCCTGCTCTTGCTCAGTGAAAGCAGCATTTTGTTCCTGTGGGACTTTTTAGGGTACAGGGTGAACTAGGAAGAGAGTATGTTCATCCTGCTTTTGACAGAAAGCAGAAAACGTGTGTTGAAGAATAATTTCTTTTTGGGGATTTTCCTTCTCAACGCTTCTTCAATTGCCTGATGCCTGAAAGAAATATCATTGGAAGTCTAAGAGATGTGAGCATGGGAACCCAACCATTTCGAACAAGTTTAATTTGAAAGCAGGTTTCTGAATATCTACCTCCGCCTGATTCTCTAGGGAATAGCTAGGGGGTTGAATCTGCAAGGGGTAACTGTCCAAGGAATTGAAGATCTGGAGCTGACATACGTTCTCCTTGGTGGTTTCTGTCAAAAGATTTTTGTAACATTTTCTAAGAAGAGAGTGTTCTGTATGGGGACACACATGACTCAGGTGGCTACAGTCAAGTCTGAACTGTGCACAAAAAGGAACACGTGGTTTGTTTGTAGATTTTCCCTATCTCTAAAAATCTAAAATCACTGACGTGTGAGGAGAAGAAAAATAAAAGGGTAGGAAAAGACAGTTATTTGTGAGCAGGCCTATATGCAACAGAAATTGTTGGTAAATAGTAGATTAAGAGCAAAGTTGAATTTTTTTTTTTGCTGAACATCTGTTGAGTTACTTGTGTAACAAGTTTTACTCAAGTGAGGAATTTTGGTGTGTGCTACTTGTAGTGCTTCAAGTAACTGGTCAATTTATGTTACATTGTAAGACTGTTCAGAAGCAATGACCCCTTAAGTAAAAGGGTGTACCTTGGAATATAGCCCTGAGAATTTTTTAGGGATTCCTAGACAGTTTGGCACCACCAGGCTATGAAAGGAAACTTAAATCTTCAAGGTTAAAAAAGTCAAGTGTTGGTGTTACACCTAATTTTGATTTCACAATGAAGTAATTATAGTCTTGACATTTTCAGACAGGTTACTATATTGAAATTCTTCTGATTTAATTTAAGTGTATTGCATGTTAATTTGGTGCCTGTTCAGTGTTTGCCTTAAATTTATGCTCTCACCAGTGGTTCTAAATTCAATGATAACAGAAAGGGAGAATGCTCACATAAACTTGGCATATAAGTATTTATCTGATGGGGATTAGAAAAAGTAATGTTAAAACACAGGCCTGTTCTCTAGAGGAGATAAATGCCTTGAAGCTTCATAACTTAGGTTAATGAAAATAACTGTGCTTTCAAACAAAGCACTAATTCTCAGATACTTAATTTGGAGTACTAGGTTGTTGCTTAACAGCTGTGTGCAGCTCAGCGAGCTGCAGATGTTTGCATGTTACAATTCTGCATATTACTCATATTATACGCTGTGTTTTCAGTTTGTCATGGCAGTGTTTGTGCTATGAAATGTTCTGATCTGAAACACAGTGCCAATGAGTTATTTTAAAATAATTTTAAATTCTCTGTTTCCTAAGTACAGCATAGAAATTAATCTCTAAATCCAATTCTTGTCCCTCTGTGATGGTGTTTAGGTGTTGAACAATATGGTCACTTTCCTATCTCTGTATATTCTGTGATGGGCTGTATGTTCATTACAGTTGCAGTTAATTAAGCCTAGACATTAAAAATTTTTGTGTGAAGCGGGTTTCAAAAGCAGTGACTAAAGAACATCACAAGATGAACACCTAATTAAATGCAGTGAGTCCTGGGATCTTGGAGCTAGTTACATGTTTGCAGCTGTTTTAATATGCTTGTGGTATTGAAATAGGTTTCACAAATTAGAATAGCAAAAGGTCTCTTGCCACTATAATTAATCTCCTTTGAAGAATAGCTCTATTAAGAGATGAGTAAGTTCAGTAATGCAGAGTGTCATTTTAATGTGCCAGCCTTGACTGCTAGAGCATTTAATTCTTCTATTATTTGTTATAATACAGTAGCTGGATAGCTGGAGAGAAGTGGAATGTGACTTAGGAAAGCCAGGAAAGCTGTGTGCATTGTTTCTGCTCCTTCTTTCTGGCTCTGCAGGTATCAGTTGATTTTCCTTTGCTAAATTGCTTTGTGGCATTCAGTAATGTGGTTTTTTGCTTTCTAACCACTACTAATCCTACAGATTGTTTACTGCACTTAAATTGCATTCTTTTCCTCTTTAAAAATATTTGCAAGGCAAAAAGATAAGTTAACAATAGCAAATCTACAGAAATTAGTTTTCAGCTTCTAAAACAAGCCTGATAGCTAGGCTACTTATCAGCAATGACTCCAGCACTGGAAATACTTCAAATACTAAGTTGCTAAACTATATAAACACAATTTATTGTTGGGCAGAATCTTTCAGCTCGAACATGTGTGATAATCTGGATTAATGTGCCTGCACAGCAGTTGCCACTAGGACCTTGACTTCAGAAAGAAGCCAGGGTGCTGTCATTGTGGAGTGAAAGGTGTTGATCTGATCTGTGTGCCTTCTAAATATATGTGAGGATTTCAGAGGATGACCTTCAGCTCATCATCTACTTTAAGACGAATGGCTCTGATCCTGTGAGATTGAATTCTGGTGGGGAGTATCCTATTTAAGACTTTTAAATCCCTAAGATAGCTGAGGAAGTAATCAGAGGAAAACACATAAAGCATCATCATGGGCATTTCAGTGGTATTTCCTGCTGTCAAGACCCAAATACAGTAAAAAAATAGGGTGCAGGGAATATGTATAGAGTGCATGTTTAAGGAACAGAAGGGTAATATTATGGAAAATCCCTTATGACTTAGTTTGAGGGTTTATCTGACATCATACACTGTCATAAAAAGAGTTAGACCTTGGACTGTGTTTTTTTAAGGGAGGTCATAGAATTCTAGAATCCCAGAATATGCTGAGTTGGAAGGGACGCACAAGGATCATGGAGTCCAACTCCTGGCCCTGTGCAGGACACCCAGAGTCACCCCATGTGCCTGAGAGTGTTGTCCAAACATTTCTTGAATTCAGACAGTCTTGGTACTGTGACCATTTCCCTTGGGAGCCTGTTCCAGTGCTCAGCCACCCTCTGGGTGAAGAACTTCTTCCTGATATCCAACCTAAACCTCTCCTGACTCAGCTTCACCCTGTTTCCTTGAGTCCTGTCACTGGTGATGCAAAAGATCAGCAATGTGGAAGCATTCTCTTATGAAGAAAGGCATAAAGATCATCCGGGTTTCTAAATTTTAGAAAGGAAAAGGACCTTGTGAAGAGATGGTTGTAATTGTTGTAGATTGGGAGTGTCTTTACTGTTAATTTTGACAAAACAGATTGCCAGGAGCAGTGCCATAAGGTGCTAATGTTCCATGGCTGAGCATTTATTGATGGGCAAAGGGTGACTTTCCCCTCATGTTTCTTTATACATATTTATACAGGATGCACTACACCAATGCTGAATATGCTTCTTTATTTGTGGTGAGAGATTGTGTGTGTGTGTGTCTCATGTCCTGACCCCTCACAGGGAGCATCTCAAGCACTCTCTCCAGGGTTTTGTGAAAGAAACTTCTGACAATGTGCAACCCATTAATTAGGACTACGTCTCACATGCATTGCTCACCATCTAATGACTGGAAAAGCTTGAGATATTCCAGGAATAAGAAACCATGCATGTTCCTTCTGCCAACTGTGGCGATAGGAAAACGTTTGAAGAAGCCTGACAGTGGAAACTTAGATATGTTTGTGAAAGAGATTTTTAAATTCTTTTTTTAAATACCTACAAACTCTAATTTTCTGAAGTGCATGAACTGAAGTTCAGTACTGAACTGAAACTTGTGGTACTCCTTGAACTGAAAAACAGGACATAATTTTTGAAAATGAGGTTGAGGATTTCAACCGGGTGGTTGCAGTTCTATTTAGTGTAAACTTTCTTCCTTATATTCTATACCACATGGGATGTGGTCAGACCCATTTCTTCATCCTCAGAGATGAAGGCTGCTGACTAAGCAGTTGGTCCTCTGTTAATCCTCTGATGCCAGACTTGAAATATTTCCTTGTAGGGTCAGTCTCTTTACAGGATAATTTCAAATGACTTAGGGTTTTACATTTACTTTCAAACAGAGTGGAAGTTGAAACAAAGTGAAATAATTGCATATTCATTGTGGTTATACACAATACCAGGTATTTCCCTCATCTTGTTCTAGAAGAAATGCTTAAAAACCCAAGCCTCTTAGATTTTGAATAATGATCTGGAGGGTAGAAAGGCTCAAGTGCAAAGATTTGAAATAACTCTCAACTGAAGAACTTCCTCTGTTGAATAATACTCAGACTGATTTACTGCAAACATTCAGTTCCCCAAAGCTGTGTGGATTAGGCAATGCTGGGTGGAATGGGGAGAATGGGTCATCCTTGTGATGTTGGGGCCTTGGCTCAGTGTGTGCTGGGAGCCTGGTAGCAGACAGACCTCACACTGTGGTGTGGTACTTTTGGTCCCCAAGTCGGGGTGTGCTTTTTAGATGTAGGAGATAATACTGACTTTTTATTTTCTAAATTTTTGCTCCTTTGCTTTTTTTAAAATTTCATTTTAGATATATTAGGAATAAAATTAACTGTACCTAATACATAAACTTCCCCTAATAGCATATTTCCCCTGTGCAGGATGCTGTTTGTTAAAAAGAAAATTAAAATTTGTATTGTTCCTGGCTATGAGTAAGAGTGGCTAATTGGCTACAGGTTTGAGTTAGTGAGTGAGATTATTACAAAGTAGGTAATTCCCTTTGAATTCACGTAGAAGTGAAATCCAATGGCTGTGCTTTAGTGAAGCCTGTGGAGGGTCTGTGGAGCTGCGTTGCCATCTGCTGGTGTGCCCGGGGCTGGGGAGAGGAATCGTGAACTCCACGATCCAAGTGAGTTTTTGTCAAACGGTGTTAGAGATCCCCATAATCATTAATGGTTTTACAGCACGGGTATGTTCCTTCTGGGATCGGGTCCCACAGGAATCACTTGTTAATAACCTGCCTCTTCCTTGTAGCTGGAGTATGAATTCGCTTTGTAGGGCCGTGCTGTGGTTTGCAGCATCCTTTTTCTGGAAACAGAGGGATGAGGGCTGGGAAATTTACGGAGACAATAAGATAAAAAACAAAAAAGAAAAATATTATTTGTAGCCGATTCCATAAATAAAATTCGGAATTTTTGGGTTGCAGCTGTGTGGGTTGCGCTTCGGCCTCTGGCCTGGTGGTGGCGCTGCAGCCCCGGGCGTCTCATTTTCCTGCATTTTCCACCAGAAATGTCACCCTGGGACTGGGACGAGCCGGGCTGGGCCCAGGGATGTTTTCCCGCAGCCAAAGGAGATCTTAATGCTGTGTTGTTTGTCAGTTCAGTACGGGGATTAATAATTCAAAAGGCCCGGTGAAGTGCAGTGGAACTAGAAATTGCAGCTTCAGAACGCCTCCTAGTTATAAAGGGAAATTCTATCTCCACTCCTCCTGCTTAGTCCCCAGTGCTTTAATGGATTTACTGTTTATTATTTAGGCTCTCTGCTTTATGCAGGCACCTGGGCAGTGGTTGTTAAACTCACAGGGCTGAGGTCCTGAAAGGAATAGGGTTTGCAGTGGCTGGCAGACACCAGGTATCCGACTAACAAATTAAACATTAGGTTGCAAGATACTACATCTGCTTTCCCACCACACTCTCCACCTCTCTGCTCATTATGTGTGCTGGCAGTGAGGTGAGGGCATAGAGCTTAGAATTCCACCACCCCACAAAAGAATTAAATATCATCTCTTTTTATTGAAAAATACAGTACTAATTCAGGGACAAATCATTAATACCAGTTGTGCAAGGTGCTACCTCCTGCTGATTGCCTGGATACTTTTTACAAAAGGAGGCATTTGAATCTGATGGGAAAACTTCATTTACATTTTTGTCTTCTAAAACACACAGCTGCCCTCTTCCCAAAATCTTTTGTTGTAGATCATGTTATTTTTAGTTTGCATTTTAGGTGGTAACATGTTGACTATTTAAATGTTGCTCAATAGATGAAAATAGTTTTGTTTAAGAATAATCATGAAAGTCATAGGTGATGAAGGCCATAAATTATTTCAAGAAGTAGAGAACGTTCAATACTTGACTGTACAAGTCAGATTTCATATTTTTATGTTGGTAGAAAAGGAAAAGACAGCAGGAACTATGGCTGCATGAATGAACGGATTTTTATTACTATATGAAGACATGGAAATTGCATTTTAAATTGGCAGTTGTAATAACCTGAGATAGGAAGTAAGTGGATTTCCAAATTAACACCATGTGTGAAGTCTTAAGTTTATGCATGCTAATTAGATATTTGCATGGACATACGCTCTGCAGAGTCTGTTGGTGAATCTTTGGGTACATGATTAATTTTGGAATTTGGACAGGGCCTGAGGAAGAAGTATGGACCAAGTTCTAGACATTTGGCAGTGTTTAGAGTGCTTGCAGGGACTTACCTTTGTCACAGCTTTTAAGGTGTTGCTGGTAGGAAAACAAAAATGGATGTGCTATGACTCTGTGTGTTTCATGATAGATTCAGGACATTTGCTTCACACTGGCATCCAAAACTGATAGTCCTGATTGTTTTTTCACTAGGAAATGTCATTCTGAATAATTCATGTAAAGAACAGAAAGTTATTGTGATAAATTCTGTACTAAAGTTATACTTACTATATAGTGCATATTACTTAAGCACAGTCAGCATCTTGCTCTGAAGAAACTTCAGCATGTTACTTACAACACAGTCAACATCTTTTTACTCACTTCAGTTAAGTGAATTCCATTTTGGAGTGGACTCATTGGCTTAAAGGAGATTTTCATATTTGAAAGAAATTGTGAACACCCTTCTGTGTAACCTGAGGCTTGTCATTGTAGGAAATATGAATTCATAAAACTTGCCTTGTGATAATTGTTAGGCACTAGACTGTCAGTTTGAATGATTGCAGTTCTCATTATCTTCAGATGCTGCATGTTATTTTTTTTGTCTGTGAATATGTTGAATTGATTTTTGGCACATGCAGTCACTTCTCTTCCTGACAGCAGCACTATTGTAGGTGTAAAGTGAGAAACTGCTGTAGTGTGCATGGAAAATTAGCTTTTTTGCTTGGGGAGCTATGGAGAACTTAAAGTACAGTTGTTCAGATTGTCTTGAACACGCAGAGTTGAAGAGTGAGGCTTTGTTCCTTGAGCATTGTTCTGTGGCTCTTAATGACCTCTCTATAAAAACATACTGATGTAGACAATAAAAGTTCTGTGTTTTAATTTAAAGTAGTTGAAAATTTGCTGTTTAATTTTTGGCAGATATTTCCATAGAAAGGCACTGTGAGATGTCTGCATTTAGTATTTTAATATGGCTGCCTCTGTGTCTGGTAATACTTCTTGAAATAGTTTCCTAGGATGCAATAATAGGAGGATTGGTCTTAAAACATGAAATAGTTTGTTTGCTTAAGTTTCAAGCTGCTTTCTTCCAGAAATGCAAACTGTTTTGAGCCTTAGGACATTTATAAGAATCCCCTGTAGCATTTTGACTAAGCAAAAGCTTTGGACATGCTCTGTAATTAGTAGCATAATCCTCCATGTTTGGCTGCCACTTTTTGTTTGGTCTGTGTTCCTGCACTGTGTCAGTTTGGTTTATCCAAGCCATGCAATGTGTCTTTCCAGCAATCCTTTTTCAGCCCCAGAGACACAGTGATTGTTTATTTTACCACTTTCAGGACAGTGGGAATACAGAGGTTTATGTGCATCACCTCTGAAGAGCTGCAGCTCAGAATCTTTCCTATGAGTTAATCTAAAATCCTTATTGTCTTGAGATTACCAGAGGGGGAGAGGTGAAATTTCTTGGCAGAGATAAGGATAGCGTTGTAAGTGAAACACAAGCCTGGGACTTATGCAACAATCCTGATATCTGAACTTTGATAAGCTCAGGTACAGAGAGGTTCAGTCCCGTGATCACCTGAAGAACTGAAAGTAAAGCACGTCTCGCAGACTGTCTGTAAACCTCAGTTTATTAATGTTTAGCAGATGTTTGGAGCTCAAATGGATGGGGCTGTGGAATAATTTAGTGCTGCAGTCACCCTGTATAGGGTGCCAGTATAATTTTCCGATTTCTGATTGTGTTCATATTTAGATTTTCAAGTCAGTTGTTTAAGAGCCACGGCATACCATGATACCTGCCCTTTCTGGGTTATTATTGCTAATAACCCAGCATTTCCACATTAATTGTGAGTTTCAGACTCTTCCCTGGTGGAAACTGCAGAGTCCTTGTGCTGGGAGAACATGAGGTATGAAGTAAGAATAACCAATATATTACCAAGCTTCATTTAGAGCCAATATCTCTAGTTCTTCCCTTTGTGAACAGATGAACAGAAACTAGGACAAAAAATGGCCAGATGCTTTTTTTTTTTTTTTTTTTTTTTTTTTTTTTTTTTTTTTTGTGGGAGAGAAATTAGACTTTT
>WEKY01048306.1:88157-98562 GCA_013390045.1 Picathartes gymnocephalus | reverse complement strand
TTTTTTTTTTTGGAATAGATGAGAAGAATTCCTGCATTGTGGCATTTTGGATTGATCAGAACTATTTTCACTGAAAGCAGTTGTGGCCAACTAAGTATGAACAGTGTAAAATTTGCTGGGAGGGTGCCTTATGTGTTCAAAACAAACAAGTTTACCTGAGCTGTTTTTTTGATAAATAGTATGGAGCAACTGACTGAGGGGCTTCTGATTTTGTTATTTATTGCAATGACCAAGTTTCCATTAAAAAACCCCAAGATTCTGTGTTCATAATGAATATAAAACACTGTCATGTTGGGATTATAGTGTGAGTATGTAAAAATATGTCAGTGTGAACTCTCAGCTATTTGGCAAAGGGGAATGTTTATAAAAGAGGATTGAAAGATGTGCAGGGTTTCAGATCTGTCATAAAAGGATGTGAAATGTAATTAACCTAAAATAACCTTTAAAATATTTTTTGAGCCTGATAAATTAAATGAGCTGTTGAGATAACTTAATGAGAGATTTTAATTTTATACCTTAAATAATATCCTATTAAAATCCTCAAGATTTTGCTTTGTGATGGAATCCACTGAGATTTATATTTTCACAATGACCTCATGATTCAGTAACATTGTTAATATATTTGGTGCATATTTGAGGGGTAAGGTCTAGGTTAATGGCAGCATTTATTCTTTAAGTGCTTGAAGCCACAAAGCTCTAATTGAAGATAGAAATGTTCAAACCTCATTATTTTAATGTGGTCATACACTATAGTGACACTTAAAGTAGTTATATGATGAACTCCTATGGCAGGGTTCATAATTTGCCCATGAAAACAAATTATTATGTGAAACTTTGAATTAAAATTCTCTGCCTTGGAGTTTAAATAAAACATGAAACTTCAGGTCTAACATGGTTTCTGTATTTGTCTTTGCTCAAATTAGCAACAAGCATTTGCATACGTTTAACACAGAGAATTCTGCTGTGAATTGTTTACACAAAGTTACAGCGCATGCACTAAATCTCTCACACAAAGCTGCCTCATCACTTTGTGATGCTTTTGTTTCAGGTAGTTAAGCCTGCAGAGGTACTTTTGGCAAATCTGCATCTCAAATTTTCCTAAATATTGGTAATTGAAGTAATTTAATGGATGAGCTGTTGTCAAGGAAAATACATACAGTGCTTATCACAGTGTCAGGAATCCAGGGGTTGGAGACAAAGGTCGGAATGTTCATTCCTGCTTGCATTTCATCAGTGCTGCTAACCTTGGTTAGAGCAGTTTGCACACTGGGCTGTCTCTGGTCTGAGCTAGATCCCTTTTAAGACCCCTCCTGCCTGTTCGATGTTCCTAACCTCTCCTTTCCCTCCTGTGTTCTTCCAGAAGTGTTTTATTTTTCTCCATGGCTTTCCCTAACCTCTAGAAAAAACCTCCCCACAGTAAAATTCAGTTTTTATTACCTGATGATAGCCAGAAAATTCTGGCTAATTGTGAATTTGGGCTGCTTTATGCACACGTATACTTCTACTGTGACCTTCTTTATCCCTCTCCACTGTCAATTCTTTGGGCTATGGGCTCCTTGTCTGGGAAGTGTGAACACTGTAGAGTTGTATCTTGTATTGCAGCTTTACAGCTGCTCAGAATTTGCACTGCCCTTTTCTACTGTACAGTTACTAGTTCTGGTACTACCTTTATTTCTCTAGTATCTCCTTGCTAAGTGTTCTGAGTCATGGGCTTTCGATCCACAAGCTCTTTGGCTCTGCTCAAAGGACAGTATGCAATGTAAAAAGTCAAGTTTGTGGGTATTATTACATCTATCAATAACTATTTGCTTGGTTTTAGGTAAGGTTTTGATATTTTGCCTTAAAATTCACCTATAAAATATTCTGTTTTTAAATGAAGTAAAACATAGAGTGTTATGAATTTAAAATGCATCAATTTCTTACCAAAGTTAAATGATAATAGAATGAAATAGGCTAATGAGAGAGAAGTTTGGAGAGATAAAATGATTAGGTGTTTGAAAGGAAAGAGGAACAATATGTAATATAGCAAATGTGTAGAACTAGCTGAATTGAGAGGAAAAGAGCTATGTCAGCATTGCCAGATTATATTGATCAGGCATCAGCATCCATCCTGATTAAATAGGCAGCTGTTTAAGGTGGTATTTTTGACAGTGACATGTTTTATCTTCTGTATGATTACTGGCCTGCTGACATGTTTACTTTCTCAATATAATTTACATATTGTGTTTAAAATATGTAAATTATATTGTAGTTGAATTATACAAGGCAGAGTAAAAAGAAAATCAGACCTTCTTATGGCTGATATGAACATGGATGAATATCACGTAATATCTACAAACAAACCAGTTGATTTATGTACCAACTTAATTTCCAGAGAGCACTCTAATAAATTGAATGGCTTGCTTATCTTCTTATTTTTTTATGGTAAAGGTGATTTAGAAATCAGTTTTTATATATATAGAGATATATAGATATATACACAGATACACACACACACATACATATATACATACATATATATACATGAGATTTAAAAAGAAAATGGCTGCAAATGTTTGTATAAATGAGAGGTGTTGAAACCCTTGGGAGACCCTGTTCCATGTGGTTTATTGTCAGACAAATCTGTGGGATCAGCTTCCCTGGGAAAGTGTCAAGAATTGGTTAAAAACCGTTTAAGGGTGCTTGATCATTAAACTTGGGTCTGCAATGAAGTGATAGATATTCCCTTACCGTTCTACTTGCTGAATTTCTCTTTTTCTATAAGCAAAAGGTGCACTGCTCTTCCCCTTGGCTTAGTATAAATTGCAATAATTCCAAGGGAAAGGAATGATGGTGCCTAGCTTCTTCAGTGGAGTACATTAACGATGCATGCCCTTCCATCTGCTATTGAATTTCTTTTTGTCCCATTATCAACAAGGATTTTATCATCAAGCTTTGCCTGCATTGCGAGGAATATCCATCTGAGAATAGTCAAAGGCAACTGTGATGGTCAGCTCCATTTTCCCTTGCACATCAGGAAACTTCTCCAATAGTTTGGGTGTTCAGAAGAAGGTGACCACAATCTCACATTCAGGAGCAAGCAGTGAAAGGTTGTTTGAACTCCATTTTGTGTTATGTAAAAAGGATAAAGTTGATTTAACTCCATTTCACCTAAGCTACATTATTTAGCTTATGCCTTGTGTTATAAGCTCCTGTTCTGTATTGAATCCCCCAGCTCAGAGTAGTGGAAAGCATATAATAATGTTGCATGCCCGTAAGTATAATTATTACACTACTGTATGTTTTACAGATAATTACTATAATCCCATAAAAAGCTCAGATTCTGTCCTGACTATGCTGAGGACTGCCTGCCTCATTTACATGCAGTTCTGTGTCCAGTATCATGTCCTCAAACTGCATGGGAAAGGTTGTGGAGGCTGGGAATGTGGCTGGGTGGTGCTGCATATTTAAAGACCCTCCCTTTTAGAACAGGCAAAGCACAGACCACCAAGCCTTGAAGCTTGGGTCTAATTAAGATGCATTAATTGTGGGGCCTGTATTACCCACTGCATGGCAGGGCATGCTGACTGCAGTGTGCTGAGGAGGATTGGACACCCTGGAACAAAATGTTAGTGGGAGAATTCACTTACTTCTGTGGAGGCAGGGCACATGCCGTGCTGGGATATAGTGAGAGCAGACTTCATGTGTTCAGTGATGGTTTCATAAGACAGATCAAGCTCCAGCAAAGATCCCATAGGAGGAGGAGTAACATTGTTTGTGTCCTTAGCAGTGCGCAATTCTAGTTCAAAGGTAAGTCAAAAAAACACCCTAAAAGCTGAAATAGAAATAGAGGTATGCGAAGCTAAAAACAGTAAAAAAATACTGCTTTGAGTTTCAAAAAGATGAACTGATTTGGAAAGAAAAGCTTGAAGAACAAGGAACATCAGTGAAGAGATCTGCACCTTTATAATCTTCACACAACTGAATTAAGGACCACTCCTTCAAGGCACAGAAATGCAGTGTTCCCCCATCCTACCTATGAATAAGAATTAAGAATGGTTCAAAGGAAAGCAGAATGGTTGGGAATAGACTAAAGTAAGTTGTTAATTCAGTGAGTAAAAGGAGATAATGACACAGCTTTAAAATAATTCAAAGGGAAAATGTGTGAACTACTATTTGTGCTGTATAGCAAATTGCTTAAAATAGTTCCGAGGACTGGAAAATGCCAAATTGAGTACCAGTTTTTAAAAAAAGGGATCCATGAGAAATTCATGGAGTTAAAGATGTTCCCTTCATGCTGTAGTTGCCTAAATCCTTATTTTTGTAATTTACCATTTGGTTGCATTAACACATTATGGGCACAGAGCAAGTCATTCAGATCACCCTGACAGTGTTGACCTCACTGTTTATACTCTGCTGTTAGAATACATTTGTCATCAGTGGCTTTATATTTATTTCTAGGTCACCCATTCAAATCATAGAATGGTTTGTGTTGGAAGGGACCTTAAAGATCATCTTGTTCCAACCCCCTGCCATGGGCAGGGACACTTTGCACTAGACCAGGTTGCTCAAAGCTTCATCCAACCTGGCCTTGAACACTTCCAGAGATGTGAAATCCAGAGCTTCTCTGAGCAACCTGTGCCAGCACCTCCCCACCCTCATAATTTCTTCCTTATATCTAATGTTATATGCATGGCTGTTCTTTTGACATAGAAAGGTCATATTCCCTAGCAATTCTTCCGACAGCTACTTTTAAAAATTCAATTGATTGGCAGGTTCTTAACCCAGAAAGTTTTGCTGTTTCATGAGATACATTTTCTTTAGAAATGTAGTTTTCAGTCAAGCTGTAAGTTCTGAACAATTCAGAGCCTGATGTTAACATGTTTACTGGATCAGCAGAGGCAGTAATTTAAACAGCCCAACCTCTACCTCTCCCATCCAAAAGCACCTATGAACTCTTCTCAGAAGCCTCAATGATTTACTTGCAACCTTTTTTTTCCCCATGAAAATCTCAATAACTAATGCTATGATGCTACTTCTACTTATTCTTTGGAAAAGCTGATACAGGACTGAAATAATTATTTTGCCTGGGATTGACATTGTCCTAGCTGCTCTGAAACCTCCTTGATAATCTACTTACTTGTTTGGCTGAGTAGGAATGGACTTTGGCTTTTCCTCTGCTTCCTGTTACAAAAGCAGCTTTGAAGGCAATACTGAGAAGGAAAGGGAGCTGCTAGCGTGGGAAATTCAGGAGCAGGGGACAGAGCAGACTGCTGCAATCAACTGATAATGCTGATGTCTGATAAATTGGAGGTATATTTAGAATGCTGCTGCTGTTTTCATGTTTGTCTTTTGTCCGTTGCAGCTCACACTTGCATTTAGTTGCTTTCTACTTCAGTGACTTCAGAAAGAAACCTAAGGAGACAGGGGTTTCTTCAGCTTCATTAACTATTCTGGAAAGAGCTTCTCCTTGCCTTGAATTCCACCTTGACTGTACAGATTTGTGTTCTGCTATGAGATCATTCTGTCAATATAGGCTTGTTTACTTCACAACTTCAGCAGTTTTGGGAGGCTCCTTTCAATATTAAAACATCCACCTTTTGCACTAACAGCAGCGTGGAACTGTGAATCAAAACCGATCATTGTCAGTGTTTCTTTTTTCTAGGAAGACCTAATGGTTTGGTAGAATTGAATTCTCTGTTTTCTAATGTTTCTTGCTGGATCCTGTCAGCCTCACTGTGATACCAGCCTTCTGAGAAGCTTGTTTTGTGGATGCATTTAGAAAAGGCTCTCCTACTTTCATGAAAGAATTTTCTCTAGGGATGCTGCCAAGTCCCAGAAGACCAAGAAATGTTATGGCTTTGTATTTAAGTGTAATCAAACTGGCATTCATCATCATTTTGTCTGTTTAGAGCAGGAACAGTTCTGTGGATGAATATGTATTTTTGGCATTGGCTTTAACCAAAATTGAAAGTAATGGTATAAATTATCTTGACTGCCAGAAACACTGAACAGTAGTAGGGAATCAAAGTTTCTGCAATTGTTCCTTCTTTCCTGGTAACTTCCAAGCCACTGGCCAATTTCGTCCAGGCTTGAAAAGAATAAGAAATGTCAAAAATAACTGTAATTGCAATACTATAAGAATTGGAACAGAGTAGGAGACACCCCCTCACATTCTCTCAGTGACAGTCATTTTGTTGTTTATTGTGGTTTGGCAGCACTGGTTGACACTCAAATATGACAGTGCTGGATTAACTGGGGGAGGTGCTGTCTCCAGTTGGGTGGAAGTAAAATAGGAGAGCCAGAGTTACCTCTGTCAGGACTATGGGAGGGAGCAAGAGACAAAAAGCCAAACTCAAGTCTATAAGAAATTGGGTGTCTTTAATTTTTGTTGCTCAAGAAGCCGCTTGTTTATATTGCAGTAATGAAAGAATCTGACATCCTTCTGTTTCCAAAAACATTGATGTTCATGGCCTAACTCTGGGCAAGGTTGGAAGGGCAGCTTTTGAAATATTTCTTGAAATGCTTCCTTGTTGTCAGTGTGGCACGTTGCTTTTGCTGTGGAAGGAATGTTGGGATGCTCTTCCAGCAAACTGAAGCTCTTTCCATGTGGTTGCCTTTGCAGTGTCCAGTGGTTGTCCCAAGCTGGGACTGCACTGCAGGGTCAGCACAAGGAAGTGATGGATGTCCTCTCTGGGCTGTAAATCCAGCCTTCCAGAAAGGAGGGAAGGGAGCCCTCACGTTTTGGTTATGCGTACCAGAGCTGAGCATACTTGTGGCATCATCTGCAGTTTATTTCTTTGCTTTTCACTACTAACAACATTAAAAAAATTAGTATTCTACAAGCTTGAAAGACAGACTATTATCTAATTGGCTTTTGGTTAGGAGGATACTGATTTCTAGGTCAATGTAAAACAAATGAGCATTTAAATTGAAGAGGAGCAGCTGTTCCAAAGCCCCTTTCCACAGTGCCTGGTTTTGTTAAGGATAATT
Source organism: Picathartes gymnocephalus (assembly GCA_013390045.1). Classification (NCBI taxonomy): domain Eukaryota; kingdom Metazoa; phylum Chordata; class Aves; order Passeriformes; family Picathartidae; genus Picathartes; species Picathartes gymnocephalus. The sequence goes on along the minus strand of WEKY01048306.1, from coordinate 91,590 downwards.
ATGTCTAATTTTAAATTATGATAGCTTTGAGTATTGAGCTTTGCCTTGTTACATCCACTATCTCATTCTCCTTCATCAGTAAGAATGTTCTATCATGGAGCTAGGTTTCTGATTGGATTTATTTTTCTGGGCCTTTTGAATTTTGAAGAGAAATACAGCTTTAAGGATGGGGTTTCAAGACTTTCATGCCAATGTTACCACACTCACATTTTATTTTTCAAGGTCTCAAAACTGATACAGTGTGTCTGATTCCTGTGGAAAGATACTGCTGGGAAAATACATATTTATGTAAACGTGTAAGGTTTTTGTTCATATTTTTAGCTTGAAAATGGAAACGTCAGACTCTAGTGCTGAAAAATCCAAGCAAGCTCTTGTCAGCCTTGGAAGGAAACATATGCTAAAGATGTCCTGTGGATTACATACCGCTTGTTTCAATTAACACATTGATATTCTCTGTTGGTTCTAGAGACAAAAAGCCCAGGTGACAATTCAAATGATGCATAAAAATAATATTTCAATTTTTTTCTGGTGAGCTCAGGTTTTTTTTTAAACAAAGAACAAAAGATTTCAGCTGCTTTGGTCAATGTTATATTAGTGGCTCAGTAGTATGTCTGAATGCTTTAAAGAACATATATGGTAAAGATACTGCTACTGCGATGAAGCACATTTGTTTTTATGAAATGTTTGCTGCTGGACGTGACAGTATTGTAGTGTCACACGTAAGAATTTTGTGTTTGAATTAATTTGGAGTAAAGTGTAACTGTATCAAGAAATGTAAAACATATATATTTGCCAATTAATTTGAAACTCAGTCATTTTTTTATCTGCTACTTTTATGGTAGGTGACATTCACATGCCTTTTAAAATAATTATTGTCACACTTTTCCTCTGAGAAATATTCTTTGAGTCGTTTAAGTCAACAATTTTACTGCCTTTTGTTTCTTCTCTCATGATTGAATGTAAATGGTTCTATTAAAAAACACCAAAAAGAGTTCGAGAGATTGCCAAATTATTATTGTCTCTACTCTTTTTTAAATGAAAAATAGCTTTCAAAGAAAAAAAAACAACCAGGAGAACTCATAAAAATGGGAGGTTTGATGCAGATCCTGGAGAAGAGGGAGAATTGAAAAAGAAATTTATCATTGTACTGTAAATCTTTGAAATCCTGAACGAATTTATTCTTTTTAACTTTCTTTCAGTTTTTGTTCAAGTTTAGTGGATAAATGTTGGAAAAAAAAGGATATCTATAAAAAAGCTTTTAACTTGTCCAGCACTTTAAGGAGATGACAAAATTGTGAGAAATCAATAGCAAAGTTTTGTCTGAGACCAGAAACGGAAGAATAAAAATCTGTCAGAATCCATCAGTAATGCTGTGAGATGTCTCCCTAGATATCAATGTAAGCTTAGTCAGTTATAAACAAGGAGAGTAGGAGAGAATAAAGCCCTCTAATTTCAAATATTTTGGCTTATCTTCAAATATTTATTTCAAAGGCAGTGTTTGAATGTATATCATGTTGGTCTTAAACCAGCAAAATGGTACAGCCTTCGGAGTCTTGTTTAAGCACTTTTATGTCAGCTGGAAACCAAGGTAAAATTCATGGTATATTGAAATGAATTGCATGTGGATTAAGTTGGAAAAATATATTCAGTGCTGTAGACTGTTCTGAGCAAAATAATTAAATAAAAAGCAGTTGTTGAGTTTCATGGCATTTTTCCTCATGGGTTTTTGCCTAATGAGTGTGTATGACAGTGTGAATCATTATTTGTAACTATTTACCAGTGTAATAGAACAGGTTCCTTGTCCCATGAAGCATCAAGTGTTTGTTTTGAAGAAATGAGTGTCCAAAATGACAAATATCCTACAGATACAAGTGGGAGGAAGATACTTTTCAATTAAAGAGTTTTTAGGACGACAAATTGCAGAGGTATGAGACTAAACCAAGCTGTATTTCACTCTAAGTGCCATCTTTCTATAAAAATTGTGTAGCTTGTACTTCAAAGTCAGATGTGGCTTTATTGATGAAGTAAGAATTGGAAGCAGAATTTTGGGAGGAGTTTACAGGAAAGGGAACTGTGTATATGCAAACTACTGCTGCTGTGGTGAGGCTGCAGGAAGAGAGCTGCCAATCACGAGTGTGGATAGTGGAGGAAATCTTTTGTGTGTAGTAAAATTTTGGGAGTATTTATCAGCATGTGTTTGCAGGAGATACGAGGTGCATCTGTAATTTGTAGCTTTATAGAGTCAGTTTCTAGGGCAAAATAGCTTCTGGGCTAACTGGATTCATTACGCCTTTCCTGTGGGATTCTTGAAACTACAGGCTTTGTTTCTGTAAACTTTTCAGTTAATGTCAATAGCTTCATTTGGGAAACACACAAGTTGGTATTGAGTCCTTGAGCTTTGGGTTTGTTGCCATTCTGATTGGAGTTATTAATTGCTGAGGTTTAAGTCCTAACGTCTAAAGCATGAGGGTTGTCTTAAAGTAAGAGAAACTTTATTTTAGTAATGTCATCAAAACGTTTACTAAACAGAAATTATATTTTCCTCAGGTTTAAATTTGCAGCTTATATTGAAAAAGGCTTTTCTGCCTATCAAAACGATGTTTATTTAAAAAACGGCATTGCACTTGAAATGTAACATGAGAGAAGCTGGTTTCCTTTCTGTTCTAACGGCAGTTCAACTCCAGAACATGAATTTGCATAATGAATCCAGTATTTTCTATAAATATTAAATTTAATCGGAGATTCCTTTCCAAAGATGGTAGCTTTTAAAGGGCTTGAGCCAAGGTTCTGCCTGGAGGCTGGTGTCTCTTCTGCATGGCCCTTCCCCGATACAGTGTGGAAACAGTTGGTCTGTAGATGAATGAACTCTTTCCTCCAGCCTTCTCAGCAGCAAATTTACATTTGTATGGAAGATGAGTGGGAGTGCCGCCTTTCATAAGGCAGTGGAAATGGGGGATGGGGCAGTCTGGCCCAGGAATCTAAACCTAACACACTGGGAATAGAAAATGCGCTGTAAAAGCCTGAGTATTGTGTAAACTTTGAGGATTTTAGACGTTTTTTCAGTGTTTCTTTTTCTGGGACCAAGCCTCATAAGCGGTGGTTCAGGATGAGTTCCTGCTGTGGTTCATTGCTAATGCACAGCTTTGCTTCAAAGGTCTTACTTTATCAAACTGAATCTTGTAAATAGGCAAGACATCCAGAAGAAATTCAGACAAGCTGTCAGGCGAGTTTCCTTAGGTTGGCTGCCAACTTGTGTTTTTTTTCTTTTTTTTAAAAAACAAGTTACCTCATCAACCTTCCTGGTTTTAGTAGTCTGTCAGTGTATCTCAAAGAGACACATTTTTAAATCTCCAGATAAACACAGCTTGATCAAAATAAATAAAAAAGCCCCAAGCACTTAAGTTTCAGTTTGACAGCGAAACATTTGGCTCTT